>JAGFPH010000275.1:49183-63240 GCA_018207615.1 Philaenus spumarius | reverse complement strand
AGTGGTTAATATCATGTAATATATATTATGTTTTTAACCACTGTAAATTATATTATAACGTACCAATTGACTAAAGGTTTACTACTAACGTAGACACTATTTTAACCACAGTAAAAACAGAAAAAACTAGTTTCTATAAGTGTTGATTTAAAATCATCAACTTGTAACTAAATTAAGTCATAAATCCATTTAGTTTCATAATTTGCATTATCTTTATTATAAAGTAAGGACTTAAACATTTTTTTAAAAACACAAATATACTTACTATAAATTACCTCAGTTTATAAGATATATGAATATTTTAATATGCAAAATACTATTTATTTACAATGATGTAATAGTTTATTCAACTGATTAAATACGTTGAATTTTAACTGGAATTTTATATAATACAATAATTAGTTTGGGAAAATCTTGTTAATCGAATGTTGTTTTCTCAAAACACCAGTTTCAGACTACAAACAATGGTGTATGGTATATTCCTTGTATAAAAAATAGGTTATTTTCGTATCTCAAACTATTCTAGAATTTTTACGTTTCTTACAACCTTTTCCATAGAAAAAACGGGCATCGTTAATTGTCATAAATGTTTGTACTTTAAAATATAACCTTATTTATGTAAACTAAGCTCTAACATATACTTTGCCAGAGTTCTCTCTTTTATTACTTTTATAACCTCCTCCATAAAAAAAACTTAGACTTTTCAAACTTACATGTAGTAACTGTGCCAAAACGACAATGCATGTGCCAGCTATAGCGACATACAAGTTTATAGAATTGTATATAATATTTCTCTAATAATTTGTGCACAAAATCCATTATAATAGAATATTGAAATATGTATTATAAAAAGTATTAATATATATTCTTAAAAAAAGTATATTTTTTATACTTAAATTTGATAATGACCAACAGAGAGAAACAAGAGGACATACAAAGTAAATTTTATTATTATTCTTCTTCCTCATGTTATACATAAGTTAAATATTTCTCTAAATTTGTAATACGAGTAAATTTTTTATGCAGTTCTTTACATCAAAGTATTTAAAATAATTATATTTTTTTTGAACGTAATGCTCTTGGTTCCAAGATAATAGTTTATTTAATTTCCAAATATTAATACAAAATAGGAACTACCCTATAATTATATTCCTATCAGAGGTTAAATTTTATGTCATTGTTTGCATTAATTCAAAATATTAATCATGTAAAAAAGATAAACTAATTTGTAAAAAATATAAGATAGACTAATTTATATGTCTCCAAATCTCAACATATGTTTAATTTAATTGCAATCTACTTTTTGTACCGACTCATTTCTTTAAAGTAATGAGATGAACCTTAGAAATATAATTTATTTATAATAAAATATCGATATAATACAAAAATCGATATGTAAAATAAAATTGTTGATGCAATTCCAGTTCACGATAAGGCAATATTTAATAATGTGAGTATCAAACACAATTTATATAATAAAAATGAATTTCTGTTTCTTTGAAATCGCATCAATTGAGAACTGCTGGACCAATTTGGCAATTTTTTGTTTTAAAATGTTCGTAATAGTCCGAACTAGGTTTTTATATAAAGAAAAATTTGAAAAGTTTCCCGAAAAAGTTTCAAATTTGGAAAAAACTAAACAGCCTCTTTTGTATGGACTCAAGACCATAGCGCTCAAAAACAGCTGTTCGTAAAAAATGCTTAGTAACACATGTTTGTTTACATTCATTACCATAGCAACTTTAGCAAATTTATAATCAGTTTATTATTCTTCAAAATTAATAGCTTTTTAGATTAGATTGACAAATTAAAAGCAAACACAAACAAAAATCAATAAAACATGCTTAGGCATACTATATTATAATTCAATTTAAACATCGGTTGTTACATATTATTATAAATAAAACAAATGTTATGGATCAAAAACTGAACATAATTTTAGGTTAGGCCTACAATGAACCAAAACACTTTTATTTGCAACCAATTTCTCTAATTTATAATCGGGTTATTATTCTTCAAAAACCAAAACAGCTTTTTTAGGTTAGATTTCCAAACAACACAAACAAAAATCAACGAAAAATGCTTACTGTATTATAATTCAATTCAAACATCGTTACATATCTATTTACTTACATATATGCTGTTTAAAATATTGTTTATATAAATTGTTGACATAAATACCATTTGCAATTCAATAACTTAAGTCAAAAGAATGAAATTATTTTGATAACTACCCTTAAAATTAAATAAAGCAATAGCGAAGCACTGCCGGGTCCACTAGTATATTATATATTCCTTCCATAACTGACATTTAGTTTGATATCAGAGCCAGCAGTCCAGCATTGTTAAGGTAATTTATAAATGTAGCACACATAAATAACTCTCATTATTTACGTCAACAATACTATTTATACTCTTGCATTCACTACAGATTGAAAAAATTTAAATATTTTACACATTATGAGGTAAAATTTGTCATCAAATTGGAACCTTAAAAGTAAAACAAATATTGATGGATCGGATTGCAAATGATAATATCAAAAGGTTTTACTTTTTTTTTTGTAATTTTAATGCAGATTAATATTTAATATAATTTTTACTTTATAGGCGTTTTACACATTTCTGAATTTCTAAACGTGGAATTAATTTGTAGAGAACAATACAATTCTTTAAATAAAAGTGATAGCAACTATTAGTAATATTTCTAAAATTATTTGATATACTTATTGATATATAGAAATAAAATAATTTATGATGCACGTATTAGCGACTCTTAATGGTTAATTATATACGAAGTTAAATTTCTGGATAAATGAGATTATACAAGTTATAAAACTTTAAATGTTTTGTTTAATTAATACGTAGTTCATTTTAATATTTTGTTTGCATTAAAGATACATACAAGACTCTGGTTTGGTAATTAATCATTGCTAAGTCAGTATCCGTAAGTATTTAGATTAGTTTTTCAACAGTAACTGGACACATTTATTACAGTTTTGCAGTGTTAAACATAATGGTAAAATATTTTATAGTAAAATTTAAAAGAAGTCATTCTATTTGTTTAGTACATAAATAAAAATCACAAATTGTCATACATCATTTTAAAAAGCGGAACGATCGATTAGGTTTTAGATTCAATAAAAATATATCAATGTTAAAAAAATAGTTATTTAGATGATTTGATTATGTAATAATTCTTAAAAATTTTATTTACTACTAAACTAAATATATCTGTAGGAAAAAGCGCTAAAAGATCACTAAAAATAGTAGGCTGCAGATGATATGACTTGCTCTAATAGATGCTCTTTGGATATAACATTAAATAAGTCGTTAAAAAATAAAATAATTAGAAAAGATAATTAAAATTTAACAAAAGTTAACTTTAACTGGTAAAAGATAGCACAGAAGCAGTGAGAGTAACAAATAGGAAATATTTTTTAACATAATAAAATCTATATCTACAAACTGTGTATAACTGGTGAAAACGTAATTTATTACACCATTAATACAATTTATTATTTTTAAAGAAACAACTTTATTTCATATTAAATTAGTTAAATATAATTATTTAAATATAAACTCTTTGGTTTATATTACTAACTATGAATATGCATTATGGTGCATTTTCAATTTTCATAATAATAACTTACAACTACTATAGTATATTGCAAAATATAGCAGTTAAATCGATATCACGAATATATATGAAAAATAACTAGACAAACAAAGTGATTTATAATTTTTGGGTATGTTTAAATTTAACTTAATGGCACTCATTTAAACAAAGTAGCCTAAGCTATTAATTTGTAAATTTCTCTTTGATTTTAGCATTAATTTGATTCTATAGGACAATGTTATGATTAAACGTTTTTCGCAATTATAATACCTTAAGCGCCTCTGGACATGCCTATCTAAACAGTAAATATTTCACTGCAGTCGTAAGATCTTTATAGGCCTTTTATAAGAACTAAAAAAATACAATTTCCTTATCAACTTCCATTATTCAGATTTAGTAAGGACCTTTTTCGGTGTACAAAAACGATTCGGTGTGATGTTTATTACCAAACCAAAGTATTATATCGTATGTTTCTTTTAATTTACATATTTCTGTATTATGATATTACATATGTGCAAAATATTAAGTGTATAGCTCATCAGAAAGGTTTTTATAGTTCTAATAAGGAAGAGAGAAGATATTGTAATGTTTAAGATTTTTCCTAATGATTAACATTAGAAACAAAACCGTACTACTGTAATAACCTGAAATGATTGCTAAATGAAAATCGTAATAACTAATCATGGTTTCTAATTGGTTAAGAATCACTCTAATAATGTATCTGAATGCATGTACTTTTCTTGAAACAAGTTACCATATCCATGTTGCACTAGATATAGAAGCAAAAGGTAAACAATATCAATTTTTTTTACAAACTAAACCAAAGTTCACGCAGTTTAATAACAACCACACCAGTTTCCAAGATAATAGAGTTTCCTTCATCATCTATCAGAGCGTATCAAAGTCTATAAACCTTACAAAACACAGGTGGTACGATATATGAGTCTGTAAGTACCCAAGTACGGGTATACTATGATCAACCCTCAAAATACTGCTTTTACATTTCTCTGTCATGAACAAAATTAAATTATTAGCTTTTCGTGTAACGAACTTAAGAATCTTATGAAAAAATAAGACGTAATATAATGACAATTTACTTATTGTCCTGTAAAGTTAAATGGATTATAAATTCCGTCAAATGTTTAGCCGGCGGTACATACTCGTATAATGCTTAATTATTTTATATTTAAGTTACATTTCTAGAATAAAACTTGCCTTAATTAAAATCTAACGATATCTTTAAGTTATTAACAATTTACTTAAATTGATAAATCTGAAAATTAAGAAGTCCTAAGTGGACTTTAAGACTAGTTATGCAAGTGTGTAGCATATCTTGTTTTTTTTAAGTATAAAATCATTAAAATAACAAAGTTAGTACTTTAACAAAGGTAGGTAGAAAATTCACATTACTTGAAATTTTAATTACAACCCCCTTATGGATGACTTTGTTTGATGAATTATGTGCTTCTGAAAGCGAAAAACATGCCTAATGCTAATTGAATTAGTTTTACCTCAAGTTTTCTTTGCACAATTAATTTTATTGTTATAGGCATTCAATTTTCATATTTACTAAGATATAAGTAATCAACTTAATTACCCAAGCTAACCGATCTGAATAGTGATCTAATCAATAGCAAGTTTGTATCACAAGTTTATATTTGTAATCTTTTTGTATATTTTACAAAGGGACACAACCTTGATACAATTGGAAAACTTTAAAACTAAATTATCAATACTAAAAACATGACAAAGTATGATTTATGGATCTGGTGTCAATTGCACCTGGATTACATTTCATAGGCTCAAACTATTTGTTCCTAGTTAAAGCAGCAATTAATATTTTTAGTTTTAACTTAGATTTTTTACAATGAAAGAGGTATAATAAGTACTTGTATTTCTCTTAACAAACAGTAAATTTAATCTTAGCTACAAACGTCTATAAAATGTTTAAAGTGGTAAGATGTAGGCAACTTTTTTCAATATTTTAGATGTATATACTTTAGTGAAATAAAATTTTCGAACTTATAACTTAAGTTGTACATTTTTTAGCTCACTCAGAAATGGTTTGTCACGAATCGTAAATAATTCATAATTTAAGAAACTTGTTAAAATGCAAAATATAATTTAAGCAATTAATTAGAGACTATTAACAAATCAAACCTGTCTTTGTATTTTATCCAGCAATACTACTGTTAAAATGCATTTACGTTAAGTTATAATTAAAATATTGCATCAAGAAATAGTTAATTAACAAGCAACATTGTTATATAAAAAAATAAATTTTAAAATAAATTATGTTTTCTTAACGGTGATATTATGCACAGTATATCTAGACCTACCAAGAAATAAATATAAATTCAGAAATACTTTTAATCTTTATTTTATTATTAAACAGTTATAAACGAAAATATTTATACTTGTAGAAAACAATTTGATTTACATTTAAATCATATAAATACAAAGAATAATAGCCAAAACTAATTTAATGTATCCTAAAGTAAAATTAGCAAACCAAATAACAGAAGTAGTGTAGGTAAGTTTGAAGTTTCGAGAGTGCCAATGGATATTAAAGGTGTGTAAATTAACGGACTAAAAATTATTTCAATTACTCGTTGAGTTTATAAATCGGTTTTCAATGAAATTAGTTATATTCCAACGTTTATGGCAGGTTTTAACTTGTAAATGTTTCACTGCTACTAACTTGTGCTTACTTTTTTTATGCATCTAGAATCTATGGTAGTTATTATTTTAAATTACAAAGTAATAAGTAATTTGACCGCTTATTTAACAGAAGTTTCTTTTGAAGGAATTTTGAATGTACACAAAGTGTATAGTAGTATTAGTAAACGTTAATGGAATGAGACAAAAGCAAACACAAATTAGATTATGTAGTTTATAAATTATTAAACTGTGACAATTTTGATTAAATACTTGTTTAAATACTTACAATATCTAAATGAAAACCGTCAGAAGTTAAACCAAGTTCACTATGCTTTATAAATGATTAACAGGTTGCCTAAGGGTAACTTCTAAGTTTTGTACATTAAAGTCATCGCAAAAGTAATTAATATTTATATGTTTATTGATATTGCATTAATACAAATTAGGTAATGTATATCATATTTCAAACAATTTTATGAACTACACACATTCGAGTAAATAAAGTACTTTATAGTCGTTGGGATTTATAATTCTTAAAAGAATTCAGATTTAAATGAAAGTATTGTACAGATATGAAACAAAAAACTTAATTTAATGTAAAATAAACGGTACTAGGAACTGGCACATACTTTCTCACAAACATACTTAAATTATTAAGCAGATTCACTGTGACTTCATAATTTTAGGTGGAGGTGATTTATTAAAGTAGGGGATTAACTAATAAATATTACTATTATTATCTAGAGAGAAAACTATTTGATCGATTTCGAACAATTGTATACCATACATGTCAATTAGGCATGTATAGATGCACGAAAAAAAGTTTAGAAAAACAACCTTCTTTATAGCAAAAAAAAACCCAAAATCAGTTAGGCCCTATTATAACTAGTTAAACGAGAATTTTTAGAAAGATGCCTTTTTTTTTGCATATGGTAGGGTACATTAAAGGCTACAAATAAGCCAAATTTTATCAAAATAATTAGAGCCATTTTTTTATAAAAAAATAATAACTGATTTTTTGTGGGGTTTTTTTCCATAAAGAGGTTTGATTTTCAAAAGTTTTCAATACCGTGTTTTTTGCATCTATACTGGCCTACTTGATATGTCTGGTACAATTTTGTTTGAAATCGATCAAATAGTTTTCGCTCTAGCTTTTTATACACACAGACATACAGACAGACATTTTGTAAACAACACTTTTTTGGACTCAGGGGGTCCCAAAACGGATATTTCCAAAAAAATCAAACATCGATTTTTTTTTGCGATCACTCTACTTTCTCTTTACTATAGTATAGTGAGAAAATAAAAGTAAATTTTTAAATATTTTATTTTATCATAACAATATATTGTAAACCTACATTTATAAGTAAGATAAGCTTGACATTTATGAATGCACTTTAAACGCAACAGTAAATCAACTGTCACCTTTTGGCTTGCACGAACTATCTCTACCTCAGCACTGTCAGATAACAGTCTCTGTGTCAGCAACATGAGTTCATGAGTATAAATCATCTCTCTCCGACCAAATTGAAACCAACATCGTCAAAGTACAAACTTGTGGTCTGCATCACATGTAGACACATAACCAACCATACTACCATTATAAATACGAAAGATTTTACAGACAGAATTTAATGCTTCTAAAGAAGTTATAATATTTATACAGAATGTAATTTTTGTTTAACTTATAACCTAAAACATTGCCATAGTTCTATGTTCCTGTACATATTTGATTAGTAGTTTTAAAGATGAGACGTTATACAATTTTGACATGACATTTATGTAAGTAATTTAAATGGTTGAATAAATATCATGGATTTTAAAAAAAACATAGCCTATTACATTTGTAACACACTTGTAACATAAAGTAGCACTTACCTCCGGCTTTATAAACAAATAATAACATGATATTGAATTCATTCCAGTAAATATTAAATTATAAGTTTACCTACAAACTCACAAACTAACTTAAAAATTAAAATCCAGCTACTAGGTGCATTATGATTTCCTGTTTATGTATTATATAGTAAGAATATCAGATATCTTTAACCCGTAGATTTGGTTAGGCGACGAATACTAATCGTTTATACGCAAGTATTTGAAAAGACATTTGCACTTTATATATAAATAAATAAGTATAAAACCAATGTATGTAATCAATGAAATATATACAAATTGAAATTTTAATAAATGGGTTAAAGATTTACAATTCACTAATATCCTTATTTACGGCTTCTAATTGACAGTACTGTAGTTTATTTTATATTTAGTTAAGTTTATTTTGAAAATTAATATAAAGTGGGAATCAATGTATTTACAAAAAATATATACAGTTTTTATTTTGTGGTTAAACCATTCACTACCCAGAAGCTGATATCAACGTACTCAAGATCAAAGTGGCACTATAAAGTAGATTTAGGTCAAGCCAACTTCAAATAGTTTGTGGGAAGTGTGCAGTTCTAACTTTATGGAATCGTCCATATCGAGATAACGTTTAGCGAAGTTTAAGTAATGGTAATTTACATTTATATTCATTTAACGTATATTGCCGAAATATTGTTAAATAAATAAGATAAATATTAGATAATAATAATATTATAATAAATATTAGAACTTTTTAAATACAAATTAGTTATTTTAATAACATTTTTTGGAATATATAGAGCATTTAAAATAAAGTTTTGTTAAATCACTTTTTGTCTTCAATTTGAATAAGAAATTAGCTTATATTAATATACTATAGTAGATAATTTCTAGCATGAACCGTGACCTCGAGATGCGCAGTAGAGGTTAATAATTCTAACTTGGAGTTAATTCGAGTGGTTGGGTGTCAGAGAGGTTCAGTCTATTGCCGATATCTGAACGTTATACTTCGGTCTGGTGGTAATAAAAAACAAGGCTGTAGTGACAACAGTGATAGTAAGTAGCGTGGTGTCCCTTCCCCTCTAGCGAACGGCGGCGTCCCCACTCGCATAAATTCTTCAAGACCCCAACGCATCGTAGATGTCTTGCTAAATCTAACAAACTATACTTCATAAGTGGCATACATTCATCAAACTAACAATTTGTAGTTAATATACACACTTCTCAAACTGCTGATATTTTTTAAATAATCTTGTAAATGGGTTTAAATCAAATAATTCAAAAGGAAGCATGTAATATAAGTACAAAATAGTATTGTGTCTGAATAAACTACACAAATATTAGGTACTAATTAACTGTTAAAAATTTCCATAATATTGTAACTGGTTTTAAAAAACTTTAATTTAAAAAAATAAGAGGTAAATATTTCAATAAATATCTGAACACAAATAGCTTTAATGTATTTGTTATTACATTATCTTTATTAATAATGCAAACGGAACAAAAATAAAAGTTAATTATTTACTTTGTAAGCTTATAGTTTTACTAACTACATTAATTTTATGTGTTAGACAAAATGAAAATTATAGCAAATATATTTCTGAATTGTAACTAACCCATGGCTTAGGTGTTTTGTAACCAGAAAGGTAATTTGTTCTTAACATTATTATAATTTAAGACAGATAATTTTAAATCAAGAATTTTTCATAGGATCTAAAGCACCCAGTTTGTGTTAACATGATAAGGCAGAGTCTATTCTAAACACGCATTGGACTTGTAGATGGCGGAGTTTAGTGGTTCACCGATATAACATTAAGCAGATCGTGCATGGTATAGAAATGGGAAACAATGACCAGATTACATTCACTTAACATAACCACACGATTACCAAGCACACTATCAGCACCGACGACTCTCAAATCGAATGGTATTTAATCCTTATAATGAAAACAGTCAATTGTAAAAATATAAGTATGATTTTTTTTAAATAACATATTGTTAGAAGTTATAATGTAATTGGCCTATATTATTCTACACTAATAACCGTTACTGCAAACGTAGTGCATCTTAATTTGAAATGAAACCCACTAGCAGTAACTACATATAGAACTTTTAGAGAACCGTAACTTATATAGAATAACGTTTTTAAATCCGTAAGGAACACAGAAGTAATTGGTAAGGGAATATACAGTAATAAAATATTAACAAAATACACAGTAAATCCATTGTCACAATACACACAGCGATCCCATTACAAGGGTAAAGATTTAAATTATAATCCTTGTACAAAGTATATAATATTGTTGTATTCATGCTGACATTTTAACTTATCTTATGTTTTTAATGGGTTTCAAGAGATTTTTAATTTACAAACATTATACATATTACATTTACAAAGTGTATTAAACCCTTTTCGGTCGGTCTAAATCTAAATAAAAACAAAGTTTAAACATAATTTAACTCTAAGATCTCGTTTTATTAGACAGAACATTGTTTGTTTCGTACATTTATTGAGATATTTTCCATTTAGAACATTTAAATGTGTATATGCTACCATGTTTTAAATTGCTTCTACCTATTAAATACATTATTGGAACATAGTAGTGGAGAAAGTTAAGCAAGTAAGCGAAGTAGCTACTATCTCTAAATTAAAAACTTTAGAGGATATATCATAATGTAGCCTTCGTTGATGTAAATAGTATTTATTTAAATACATTATTGGAACATCATAGTAGTGAAAAGTAATCAAGTTAGCTACTACCTCTTAACAATCAACTTTACAATATATCATGTAAATAGTCATTCTTTAAATAAAAAAACCTTGCACTTGTTTATAAAGGTTTCATCACAGTGTATTAACCGTTTAATCTCCTTTACAATGGAGTTGACATTAGCACATATTAGGTAAAAAGGGGAAAGAAAAGGTAAAAGAAATTTGTATTTCACTAAATTTTTATTAAGAAATCACTAGATCTATCAGCTGTTTAGTGGAAATGTTGTTGATTTCTCATTAGCTGTTATTGTTTTAATAATATTTAAAATAAGTTTTCCTTTTTTCCGACTATAGCAAATATAAAATGCGATTTGTAATATACCACAAATTCTGAAGGAGTGAAACATAAATTCGGATTAAATGTGTATTTAAAAAATAATGTTTAAATTTCAATTATAAGAGACAGATACTTAATTATTCTTTTTTCACAATTTTCAAATGTTTAGCTTTCCTCCGGAGCGAAGGTGTCGTGAGTCCTCTCCCCCCCCCCCCCCCCCCTACAAACTGTAAATCCATACGATCTACTTCCAACGTTTCCACCTCCGAATATTTATTTCCATATTCTAAGTTATTTCCTAAGAATTGATATTTCTTTAATCCACAGAACACTATTGTATGTAAGCGTTCTTTTTCTTGTTTTTTTTTTCTCATAGAGTATCGTTAAATTTAACAACGTTTAACATATCCAAGATACCCTCATCATGTAATAAGTTTTGTCGGAATCTTCAATGTCATCTGGTTCTACGATCGAGCCCCTTAGTCAAACATTGTTTTTCACTGCGACTTCATGACAAGTTGTTACCACTTCGAAAAAATATAAGCTTGGCCGAAAACGTTTCCTTTATAGTTTAAATTAAAATATTTAACTCTATATACCATTACTTACCTCATAGCACCGATATAAGATATACTGCTCCCTCTTTTCAAGTAGGATAATCCCCACTATTCATTACGTACATGTTAATTTCATCTAGCCATTCGGTAAACATTATTCCTCTTTCATCCTCCACCCGTGCTCCTCAATGTTTACCTAAAAAACGTTTACCTATTTACACATGTAAACATATAACAGCAGGGTAAATATCGGTATTAGCCTACTTATGAATATTAAACCCCATGACTGAGCTACGCTAATCTCTCCAGATATTGGTCTATGTTATCTCACTACCATGGTTTTATTGCATTAATTACAAATAACAAATAATAAGAAATACATAGAAAGTGAAGGGATAACCTCAAATTATGATAATTTAAAAAAATATCCATGACAATCAAAATCTTAATTATTTATAAAATATAACGTGTTGAAAAATTATAAATATATAATATAATTTATTTTAAAAGTTGTACACAAAACGTATTTTTCTTCAAAACAAACTTTTGTTTTACTAGTGTAGGTGATTATGTCTTGTATGCCATTAGATACACAAAATTCAAGTTGATAGGTTAGTACTTTTAAAAGTAGTTGTATGTACCTAAATATTTGTATTATAACTTGTATGAAATAGGGACTGCTGTCTTTTCCGGGCTATAAGGTCGTGTCAAAAAAAAGGAGCAGAACAATAGCTTTAGATAAAAATGTTTAGTAACAATAATTGTAAAGAATGATTACGAAATGTGTAGGCGTCCTCCCTTCAAAGTAAATAAGTCTCTTTAAGTTTTTAAGTTCGTAAAAATCTGTCATTAAAAATTTTAGTTTAAAATTTATTTTGGTAAATCTTGCTAATAGTTTAGGTAGTTACAAAATGCAAGTTTAAATTTAATATTGCAGACATTACTTGACTTATAAGTAAAAACTTGACAAAATAAAAATATTTTTCATTTCGAAACGTTAGTGCATTAAATCTCTTTAATTCATTATTTTTAATTATTAAAGTGCTACCTTAGATGTCAGACATGAGGAGCTTTATAAATTGAAAATGGACGTAGTAATGTGTACGTGTTCAAGAAAGAACAACATTGGTTAATGTTTTTTTTTCTGTCAGAAAAAGTTTTGATTTCTTCGGCTTCTTTGGTCCATATAGCAGAACTGTTACAAAAAAACATTGCATACTGAATTAAAAACCTCAGTGCATCTGATTTTAAGTTATAAAATGTCTGAATTCCATTCAGGATATATTATTTGTACCCTCTCATTACATTTAGCTAAGGATATTTTGAGTTTCGACACAAATTTTTTGTGGCAGATATAATTTACACACAAAGTATTAACTAAGATTACTTAGCTAAACATTTATATCTGAGCAACATGTTTACAACCAATCGTATAATGGCATGTGACTTTAAGTCCATTTGCAATATATCTTTATATTAGAAAGTGAGAAAAAGTTATGAGCAAGATAAAATGGTTATATTAATATTTTTTAACTGCAGAAAATGTGCTAACCAATGTTTTTTTTTTTTTTTTTTTGATGTCGCTATTAGAATGACCTATTAGACTATATTGTATTAATATCAATAGACATCTTATAGAATGTGGAAAATTAAGACTCGTAGGAGTTTTGATTCCTTATTTAATTGCATTCAGGCATTTACAGTTTGACATCACTATTCGTTTGAGTTTAACATTTCTGAATCATATGTATGGGATTGGTATTATTGCAGTATAATTATGTTTTTCTTTTATCTTCATTGTTGTTTACAAAGGTTGAAGAGCACTGTGGCGACAAATTCACAAATTGAATGAAACCCCGAATCACAAATTGATTGATTTTTTTTATTCTCTATGTTATGTATATATTTAAACTTCATACTTGTTTTTTCTTGTGGTTAGGTTAGTTCACCTGCCGAACTCTCCATTTCGATATTGTTTTTGTTCTTTTTGATGTAAGTCTCAAACTGGCATATGCCTAGGAGACCCCTAAATTTGTTCAATGTTACACTGATAATTAATTGTATTGTTGTACATTATTGTGTCTGTATATTTTGTATGTATAATGTATGTATAATTTATGTTATAAGTAAGTATAGTTATGTTATCAGTAATTTCAAAAATATTTTCCTTTTGTTTTTTATGCATTATATTTTGTATATTTCGTTTGTTTTTCATGTATAACCTAAGTGGGATTTTAATTTGTGTTTGATTTATATACACAGAGTGATTTTTAAGTATGGAAACGGCTTTATATTGCGCAACTGGGACGT
>JAGFPH010000275.1:28310-49083 GCA_018207615.1 Philaenus spumarius | reverse complement strand
TGTAGCTGCTTTACAATACGCTTCGGCCATCAACTGCGATACTTGGAATTGAGTTACTCCTAGTCCAGGATTAGACCTAAGCCAAAAAGACTGCAGAGGTCCAAAATACGTCTTATCCAGAGGTTGGATGCGGTGCGTAGTGTGAGCTGGCAACGGCAAAAGGATGATCCCATTTTACCTGGCTACTTCCAGAGCTTCAATATTTTTTGAATGTGTTGTATGGCCATCCAAAACTAGCAAAACCTTATGTTCTTTTGATGGTTTCACCCACTTAATAAAATGTTGCAACCACTTTACAAACAAATCAGTGTTAATGTAACCTGACTCAGATATTTCAATAATACTACCAGGTGGTGCACCGACTTTTAAATCAGGTTGCATTCTTAGTCTTTTAAAAATTATCATTGGAGGAACAAATAAACCTGCAGCACTTACACAGCAGAACATAGTTGTATTGACTCCTCTCTCTCCACTTGAAATGGCGCCAACCTGTTTTTTACCCTTTTGAGCTAAAATTTTTTGGCATCTTTTTTGAACAGTGCTGAACCCGGATTCATCGACATTAAAAATTGCAGTTGCATCAAATTTATTTTCATCTATAAGTTTTATAAGAATATCGAAAAACCCTGAAACATTTTCCTTATTAAATCCTTCAGCTCTTGCTAAGGAAGTCGATTCAGGGTCTCTAAGAGAAATTTGGGGATTTCTTGCTTTGAAAGCATAGTATCACTTTTTACCTGCCATACGTTCGTTCTTGTTAAAATTATGAGGCAAATTATGTTTTTCTGCTATTTCGAAGGCAAGACGGCGAACATCACTTATTGTTAAACCAAACATAGATTCTTCTAGTAATAGGATATGTTTTACTAATGCAGATTCAATGTCATGTGATAATATAGTGGTTCTTCCTACTGATTTTATTTCTTCATTAGCAAGAACATTACGAGATTCTAAATGTCTTTTCAAAGTAGGTTTAGGTATGTTATACTGTCTGCAGCACTCGTTAAAACCTAGGTTGCCGTTTCTATAAGCAGCTATAGCCAACGACATTTCTTCTACTGACCACTTTCCATACTGCGTTTTGGTGCTCATTCTGTAAAAGAATAGAGCAAAGGCTTCAATCATATGACCAAAATGTTGAATTGTAGGGATTTTATCCAAGGACACAAAACAACAAAAATAAGTTTCCTAAGTTGTACCGGTACGATTTCAGCAACTACGCGGTGGTACGATAAAGGCAACCGTGTTTCGATTGAAATGAAGTTACCAAACATAACCTACAAACTATTACAGGTTAAGTTTACTCTCATCAAAATATAGCTTAAGAATAGTAGATTACTATATTCATAGTGGCTTATGTAATGTCTTACCTTGCTATTCAGTATGACCTTAGAGCACAATGCAAAAATATACAACAAAACGCTGAATTTTACACAAAACGACACTACAAAGAAACGGAAAGCGTCAGACCGATTATATTTCACCAAGATGGCGGAAATGATGTTTAGTTCGAGGTTTAACCGGTAGATTGCAGTTGATTATAATATGTTACGGAATATTGAAGTGGTACGATTTAAGCGCTGGTACGATAAAGGCAACTCTCCCCTATGTAGGGCCTATATATTTAAACTTCATACTTGTTTTTTCTTGTGGTTAGGTTAGTTCACCTGCCGAACTCTCCATTTCGATATTGTTTTGGTTTTTTTTTATGGAAGTCTCAAACTGGCGTATGCCTAGGAGACCCCTAAATTTGTTCAGTGTTACACTGATAATTGTATTGTTGTAAATTATTGTGTCTGTATATTTTGTATGTATAATGTATTTATAATTTATGTTATCAGTAATTTAAAAAAATATTATTCTTTTGTTTTTAATGCATTATATTTTTTATATATTTTTTTTTCATGTATAACCTAAGTGGGATTTTAAATTGTGTTTTTATTTTTATATACAGTGTAACATGTGAATAAATATAATAAAATTTAAAAAAAAATAGAAAGAACAAAAAACAATAACAAAACAATTTAATACAAAGTTATGTTTAATGTACAACCCTAATGCACATTTCAATGACATAGTCATCATCCTCAGAGGGCTTTAACACTACTGAACTAAACTATTCTAGGTTATACGCCGTCCTCCCTACTCCCTCCTCACCGTTCTCGCCCAATCACAACGCGCCTATGTGAGGAGTAGGAGGAGCGACGTTTACCGTTAAAAGTATTAACCTACCAGTTATAGTTCAAACCAAGTAAGAGTGCAGTGATTTTTCATATGGAATGAAAAACACTTGAAATAAGTATGCGGATAGTACAATTTATGGCAAGAAAATAAATTGCAATTAAACTCAACAATCAAAAAATTTATTATTTTTATATGTAATCTTAATAAGACCTTCCAAAGTTTGCCTAGTATTCGTTGCATACTAATTATTATATTGTTGACGGAAGTCATCTTATCATCTTAGTAAAGCACCCAGGAACCTGAATGTGCTGGCATCTTATCTCTACGAATATATACTAGTTATTTACATTTATAATGTAAAATTTTTATACAATATATTATGTTTCTTATATTTTGTATGTAAATGTTACAGTGTACGTTAGTAATTTAATTTCCAGTAAGTTAATTGGATAGTTCGTAATTAAATAGCTTTGATTACTATGTTAACTTTTATGACTTACTGTCTGGTTCTCGTAAATATTTTTGGTTTTAATAGAATAAATCCTGACGATTTATAACAAAAAGTTACATTGTTTTATGTCTTTTTCCAAGTAGATTAGGAAATTTAAAAAAATATAAAAATCTAATTTCTAGCAAACATATTATTTTAATTTATTCTTTTAGAACAAACTACTATAGTAAATCTATCAAATGGTTTATCTAAACCTACAAACAATTGTGAAGTTAAATATTGTTTGTTACTGTTCTTTTGAGTTATTTAAATAATTATACCATCAAACAATATTTCCAAAAAAATAATATCTTGTTATTGAATCTTGTTATTATTTTAAAACGTTATTCTTTTAAAATAATACTAAAATTTAAATTAACACAACTATGTTAGTTTACACTAATATTTTTTTAACTGGAAACTACTATAGTATACACCATATGCAAAATGAAAATTTCAGGAGGAAATTTATAATAGTTTAAGTTATCAAAGCTATTCATTTAAAATTATCAATAAATCCTTTAATTAATCAAACTAACTATAGATAGAGTGTAGTAACTACGAATCCATTTATTAGTGAGCAGTATACACCGGAAGTGTAGTGAAACTCAATATGTTTCTCACAGTTGTTGTATACACTAATTAATTTGTTTACAACGTAAATTATTACTTTATATGTAGATATGGATGAAACTGAGCCAATTTAGTAATGGTTAGGATAAGGAAGAATACATAAAGGATTAGTACACATATCTCAATATATACTAGAAACATTAACATTAAAAACATACTCGAATATCAGTAACATGCAATTAGTAAACTTATAGGACGAGCTACTAACAATGTAGAATGCTCTTACGGAGTGAGAGAGGATATAAATTTAAATTATCTGTAAAATTAGAACAATACAGAGTGCTGCGCAAAGTCAAACGTTCATAGAATGGACATAAATAAGCTTTCTAAGACTATTATGCAATGCAGAAGCAATGAAGCTTGTCAGTTTCAGAGAGATAAAATAAATTAATGTTATTTATTATTTATTTGTCCTTTTCTAAAACTTTGTGTTTAATATATGCACTTTAAAACATTAGATTCTCTATGGAGACGAAAAAGGCAACTAATGATATTGTTTTGTGATTTTAATGCGAAAAGCGGTCTTGTTTAGCAGACAGTGTTAGAAAAGATACAGAGGTAAAGCAGATGTATATATTGGTGTATAGTGTAAACATCTCGTTCACCATAATACATTTGTACGAATTGATGAAATAGTAGTAATTAATTGATTGACTCCAAAATCATGTAGTTCAGAGACCAGATGAGACATGGCAGTTAGTGTCAGGTACATTCTACAAAGTGGTTTGATGTACCATAATTGCACACAATCGATAGAAAACCATCTAATGTCAACGTCGTAAAATCCTCGTACGCCAATTCTCAACAATGAATTATTATTACGGATTGACCCTATCATTCCAAAATGGTAGCAGAGAGTGATTACAATCCACAGTGCTCTAGGTTATTGGTCAAGGTCGCTTCCATATAGACAAAAACTACTTAAGAGTAAATTATTATCTATCGATACAATAGTTACGAAAAATAAGACTGCGCTATAAAACAGGACTTGTAACATTTTTGTTTATTTAAAAAAATAAGATATTTTCTTAAATACATTTTAATTGTGTATTATTAAACAATGAAGATAGTGTATTATTATTTTTTTTTTAAAGTAAAAAACTAGCACAGTTTATAAGACAAATAATGTTTGCAAATTAAAGAACATAAAACCATAAAAATGCTGGCAATAGTCACACTGGTAGTTGCTATGACTGTCATTATATACTTTTAAGGAACAGTACTCTAATTTATTATTATCCAGAAAATAATTAAATTTTTAGTTTTTATTAAACTAAAAATATATTCTGTTGTTTAACATTGTTCAAATATTGTATCTTTAGCAATGTATGATTTATTTTGTATTTCATATGATATTTAGATGTGCGCAATCTTCAACATCGCCCAATTTGATAAAGACTAATTGTTAAAATTAGTATACAAATCATTCACCAATAAAACTCAATATATAATTTGAAAAAAAGGTTTATCTAAATATTAAGCATGCAAATGAAAAATATCCTCTCCATTTAACTTACCCAAATGAAAGACATAATGGAGAAACGCTGGTAACAGGCGAATCATAATTTAGCTAATTGTATAGTTAATTAGTGACTGTCAACCATAATAGTCTCACACAATCCACATGCATTAAAAAATATAAAGTTTAATATACGTTTTTTTTTTAATATTTTATTGAATTTTTCAATAGTAAATGTCTGGATGGTTTTAAAGACAATATTTTACTCGCAAAATTGTTAGTAAAAAATAAATTAAGCCACACCTAAAATTATTATTGTATAAATTGTTAAAATTGTATTATAATTAAATTCTATTTTAATTTGAATACATAATGTGATTAAAAATTAAAACACGTTAAAATTAAAGGGGAAATTTAATAGATTCTTTTAAATTATAATTTTTGTACTACATATATAGCGCTGTGTTTCACTTTAGGTTCTTATAATAGCACGTATTTGCAAACTAATAAACTAATTACATTGACTATATAAGGCAGTGGATATTCCTGACACGCTCCGATAGTGAACAGGAGTTGATTTCCAAGCCTTCTCGAAGCAACAATGTATAGTTACCATGCACAGTATAGTAATCGTAAATGGTTTGAATAGTATATTTAAATTGTAATTCTATTTTTCCCATTTCCTATTCTCGGTTTTAGATTAGTTCATCAACTATAATGAACACTTCTAAGGTCATTGTGTATTTATATTTGGTAGGTAATTTTTTATTAGATGGACATTTATTTGGACAGAAAATTATATATACTCATTATTATAGGCCTAAATACCTAGAAATATACAATATTTAATCATTGTTTTTGGAAATTTTACTATAACTATTAAAATTAAACAAGTTAACATTTACATTTTCAGTTTGTCTTTTAAGTATTAAAATTAGAAGTTACAAACATTTTGTATCATCATTTAGCTACAATATCATATAAACTTAAATAAAGTAATATATAGGAAGTCAGCAAATGGTTTTATAGGCAACCACACATCACTTCTAGCTTCATATAACAGTGCTATAAATATAATGTTTACATAAATTATATAGTAACTATACTTCAAAAATACTATAACTTTTGTATGTTAAATTCTACAAAGTTAACGCTCTTACCTTTGCGTTTATATAAATAAAGATTAAAAAATAGTTTCACTATATGATAATATTTACATATATTTACCTTTACGATCTGTCAAACAATCCTGATTTTTCGTCGTCTTTAAATGACGGCCGTTTCGACTATTTTTTCAGTCATTTTCAAATTTAAGCTGTTCGCACAGTGGGAACTTTGTCACAAATAAATATATATATTTATAAACAATCCAGTTAGGCTACCACAAATAAGTATGGATAATATTTACCTTTCCTTGTATTAAAACCAATTTTATTTTCCGAAAATAACGACTAGAAATAGAGTGTTATTTTGTTTTTGCTTTAGTTGTTCCATTCAGTTAGGAAGTTTTAATAAATAAAGTTAATTCAATTACGGAATAATATTTGTAGAGAAAATGAATTAATTCACAAATGTTTTCTTTAGGTAAATACATTTTTCGCATTTAATTTCAATCACAAATATTTTTCTGCATTGTTCGGTCCATATTAAATATTTATAAAACTCGTTATTATATTTTGTTTAAAACAATATTACGATATTACGACAATTAAATGGATTATAATCATACTACAATATTATGCAAAGCATTACACTAAAAATCCGATGTATTTTTTACAGTTTTACAGAAAATTGTTTCTTATTTTTAGTACTTGTTTTACATATCAAAGGAACTTGAAATAAGATGGTTTGGGAAATAGTTATTATGAGCTGAGGAACGCACAAATTTCCTCAAATTTAGAGTCTGGGTGTATCTTGCTAAATATAAGTGAATGTGCCTTTAAGTCATGGTTAGATAAAATACTATTTTAATTAAATGTTACTACTTTTTATAAATTAACTTAACGAGTTACATTTGTAAATATGTTTAAATAATGGCAAGTTATAAAATGTTGCTAATAAAACAGTTGTATAGCATAAAAGAAAATGACAAATTTATTTTTCGATATAAAAGTAGTCGCACTGTATAATTTATGCTAAATCAGATTTTATTTATATATAAAATAAGTTCTTAAATCTTTACATTGGCAACTATGACTGAACTTTGCAATAATATTAACACCACTTTTAATTGCAAGTGTATTTATTTATTCAATATAAGCTTTAATAAGATTTGTTTAGTTAAAAGTACAACAATTTTGTATTTTTTTTAACCAATCATAAAAATCCATTAATGTATATGTGGCCATATCCGATTGCTAATTATATAAATATATAAATATCAAAGTTTTACCTGCCCTAGCAATCTTTATTGGTTGTTTTAGTATGTCTACAGCTGTTTCACCTTTTCTTCAGGCATCGTCAGGACAAGAACTATTACACATTTATCGTATAAACAAGTGACAGTCATTCAAAAAACTTTAATAGTGTCGTAATTTTATATTTGTGTTTTTAAGTGTTTTTAAATGTTAAATGTTAATTGTTTTAATATTATCAAGCGGAATTGGTGATGAAAATGTGTAATAGTTCTTGTCCTGACGATGCCTGAAGAAAAGGTGAAACAGCTGTAGACATACTAAAACAACCAATAAAGATTGCTAAGGCAGGTAAAACTTTGATATTTATATAATCATAAAAAGTTGCATTCATTAATAAGATATATAATATTTAGAATTAGATTTAATACTATGAACTACATGAATCGAATAATATGTACAGTGATAGTAAAGCATAGATGTAAATAATATATAAGTTTTTTAATACTATAAATAAACTTCTTATACTTGTTTTCTATTGTAACCTGCACACGTTGTACTATAATTAACTAAACAGTGCTTTCTTTGTTTTATTAAATTATATCTTAACTAATATTCAATTATATAACACCATTATATGTATATATAATGAATAAATATAAATAACTAAAGTTACTAACGTAAATTACTCAGACAAATTTTGAATGTAATATTTAGTACTCACTGGCGCCTTTAAGGCAAGGGACGTTCTGTATTCCTTAAGATTACCACTCCCATTTATATTGTTTGGCAACAATCCAAAATCGATATTACTTTTTTTACATGCCATGATGTTTCATTTACTGTATTTAAAAAACATTTGAACTATAATGATCATGATATAACAAGAACATTTATTTTTTTGCAAATGACAATTAGAATAATAATTTAACTAATACAATTATAAAATTAAGTAGTCTTAAATTATTAATAACATTTCAGAAATTGTTTTAACATATCTTATTGTTAGTTTGATGAGTTATCATAAATAAATGTATTGACATTATGAAATAGAACTTCAATGTTGTTTAAAAAAAAAATATTCTTAAAGTTTCTTTATATCAATTTCAGTCTGTAATTGTATTGGAATACATTTTAAATATTACTGTACTCTTTTTTCTTATAACTTTAATTTATGTTTGGTCTGTTTATAAATTACTTACTCAGGTCTTATGGTTTGTAAAATATGTTTTTGTTTATATTCTATTTTCATGAAGTTGATTTTGAAAATCCTTGTGCATATTAAAAGGTCAGTAACAATTTATTGAAAGGGAATAACACAAAAAAAGTAACACAGTTTAAGTGGAATACAGTCAATCCTAAATGTATACATTTTATAAAAAAATTCTTTATAATTTGTTTATTTTTTAACATTATTACAATTAATAAAAAAAGTTCTTATTTTCTTTAAAAAGTCCAAAGCTTCTTAAATCATACATAACGTGAGCATAACCACTACATTTTAAATTGAATTTAAGTCGTCATATGAATGCTAAGATATAAATTTATTTGAAATAAATATTGAATAATTCTGCCATATATAACTCTATGTTGCTAATGTTAAGTGATTTCAGAACAATGCAGTAATGTCAAGAGGTCTGTTGATTATGCCAAGAATTACTCAATTTGGATGTTGAATTGAAATTCTAGGATCCTTAAATGTCTGGATTTTTTCAAAGTTATAATAGAAAATTACAAAGTCAAAGGGGCTAGAATTTTAGGCCGTAAGATGTCTCAGAAGTTATACTTTTTTTATTTGTTTTATGTTTTTAACTCATCTCCTTATCTTGAAATATTTGTTTCTATAGTTTAGGCTATATGAACTTAAATCGGATAAATTAAATCAGAAAAAGTTTATTTGACTTAAAGGTACCTCAGCCTGTCACTTTGGCTCTCCAAGAGCTGTTCAACCGTCTGTTTTCAGTTCATATTTTTTGCTTTTCTGTTCTGAATTATATAATAATTTAATAGGTGTTATCTAAAATTCATGCAATACTAAGAAATAATAGGCCTACTTTTATTTCACTTATAATTTCTTCTGTTTCTTATTTATTCATTAGAAACTTAGTTTAATACTTAAATCATTTGGTTGTATTTGATTTTTTTATTATTTTTGGTTGGTAAAAAGTTGTATTTGTGCTGTCTTTATCTTTGATGCCACTCTCCTGCTAAAAATAAAGTATACTATCATCGTTTAGTATACTATATCTTATATAAAATATATACGACTATCTTCGTAATTGTTTTTTTTTTTTGGACCACGTTTTTTAGTTTCGTATATATTTTCGTACCACTGGGTTATATTTTAAATTATAAAGCAATAATATTTTTAATCATCAGTGGTCTATGCCTTATTTTGTCTAAACACTATACATTTTACATATATAACATATTATATTTTTAATGGTTTGTGATTCAATATTTGCTCTATGAATGAAACCGTTTTATGCTATTTATGTTTGTCGATTAGACTCTTAATTATAATGTTTTTTTTAATACACATAAAAATTGTACACTAGAAACATTATAGTATTTAATTTGTATAACCCTATTAAAGTCTTGGCTTAATAGAAATATTTAAGATTAGTAATTTTGATTCTTCTTTCATCATATTTTGTTATGTCTTTACTTAAATTTAGACTAGCATAGTTGCATTTTTGAATTAATTGTAATAATGACTTTTTGTTTTTTTACAATTCACATTTCTTCTAATTGAATCAATATAAGGGTATAATTTTTAGTTTAATAGTTTATAATTACTACAAATAGTATTAAATCTTTAATATTTTATATATTACATAAAATGATATTTTACTGTTTAACATGTGTTTTATTTTCTCGCTTACAGTATTTAACGGATTATTTGGCTTTTTCTAGGTTCTCTCAAACACATATACATGCCTTCTTTTTTCAACACCATTTGAATTTAGATGATTTTTCAAGGAATATTTTTAGACTACGCATTGTATGGACTAATATTTACTAGTAAATATTTTTTACAGAATAAAGACTGTGGATTGCTATGGAACTAATTCAATTTAATTTTAGGCAAAGCATAAACAGTAACCAGAGCATACGGTATTAATAACATGTCTATCAAACGAAAGTATTTTTAATCACTTGATGAGTAGAGTTACTATTTTGTTAATAAGTATAATAAGTACTAATAAGCATGAATAAGTATACATTTTGACTAATAAGTGCATTAAAAATGATGATGTACTGAACATATATTTTTCTATGAAATATGCATTTTGTTCACATAAGTTTAAAACTTAAAAACAATTCACAAAAATACGTATTTTATTTAAATTTTAATGATTGACTCCAAATAAAAATTATTTTATATTATAGATTTGACTATTCTAATAATCAAAGGAAACTAAATATTGCCGGTTGAACTTTTAACTAGCAATAACATAGAAATAGCAAGCAATTTTTCAACAGAAAATACTACTATCCAATATTAAATTTCTATAATATAAATATAATTTTACTGAAGTACTCATGTTGTGCATGATCGTATTGCTAATTTTACGTGTTTAATAATGTTTCGTAGAGGATTATCTATTAATCCCTATGTATACAATTTTAATTGCAGTTTGAGTTAAGAAACCCTTATTTACAAATTTAGTTAAATATTTAGGCTTAAAGCCGCACTGAATACAAAACTTTTTACTTTTTAAAATAATTAAAAAACAAAATCAATCTAGTAATGATTATCCTTAGTAAATAATTGAATCCATTATGTAATCTAATTTATTTAACACTAAATATAAATAATTATTATTATTAGACGTGACACTAATTTGCAATTAGTTTATTTATCATTCGTATTTAACAATGAAGCTAGTTATTAATCTGTACAATAGGAAATAAACTCTATACTATTAAAAAATAATTGTATTTATTGTAACCTAAAAACTGTTGTACAATTATTATAACATAATTCTTATTTAATGCATTTATTATATTTATTTTTATTATAGGCATTTACTATCCGAAAATGCACCCTTTAAAATACGGGGGAAAAGTCGTACATTCAAACAAATAGAGTTTATGTAATACTCTACTTTCGCTTGACTATGTTTCTGAAATCTTGAGTCACGAAATTTTTCTGTAGACACAATCAGAGCGTGGAGAGGGATTAATACATAGTATATATAGACAATTAAGTGCGTTCTTCCTTGTCAAAATGTAGCTAGTAACGTTTCAAACGTAATCCTGAAGGCAATTCGCCCGGATTTATAAATGTACTTTATTTCATATTTATTTCTTAGTTATGAAATACATATATTATTTAATTTATGTAGGCCTACAATGTAAAAGATCTAAGTACAATGCTTTCTCTGTCGACATATTTATATACAGACGAATTGGGTATTTTGTGTAAATCACGGGTCGTTAACTTTAAGCGTGAATGGAAATACTTACGCTCTGTTTGATAGAATGAGATGATTATTATTATTATTTACTTTCTCCACCCTATTTATGTAGTATATGGAGAAAGTAATGCTTTCGTAAAAATGTTCGAATTTGAATTTTCAGTTGAATTATCTGTTTTGGTGCTCCCAGAACCCCCAAAAATTGTTTAGTGCAATTATTTGTGTTTGTGCTCCCTGAACCCAAAAATATTTTTAGTGGAATTTTTTGTTTTGGTGCTCCCTGAACCCAAAAAAGTGTTTTTAGAGTGGTGTCTGTCTGTCAGTCTGTCTGTATGTATACACGACCAGAGAGGACACTATTGGTCCGATTTTCATGAAATTTTGTATGTAGGTACTAAACCCTAATATCTCCAGGCGTTTTTTTAATTTTTTGGAATTCTTAATTTTTAAGGGTAATTTACCCCTAAAAACCCATAAAAAACGACAAAAATGCAAATTTCTCAAAAACGGCTCTAACGATTTTGATCAAATTTTCAGTATAAATAGTGCTTAAGATGCCAAACAAAACGACACCACCCGCTTTTATCAAAACTTCGGCGTTTTATAATTATGGGGAAATGTTTAAAAATAAACAAGTTTGTGTTGTCAATCTAGCATCGCGGCGGCGGCCGCACGGGGTAGCACCACGGTAGCGAGCACGGCCAGTAATTCAAAGGTCGCGCGATCAAATCCCGCCTGGGACAATAATTTTCTTATACGATTGACGTAGGTAGAATATTATTTTTTTTGTTTTGTTCTAAAAAGTAGTAAATAAAATGATTAAAAACAATATTATTTTGACTACAGTAAGTTGGGAGAAAATTTGTGTCAGTTAACTGATACCATTTTTTTTAAATATTATTTTATCACATACAACTGCGTATACAAGCTAAACTCCTACAAAGTATTACAAAATGTATACGCATGTCTTAAAATATTTGGATCTGCTAATACCAGAATATTATCTACAACACTGATTTCCAACTTTAACTTAATTCATTATTAACTGGATGGTACATACGATCAGTATGATATTCAGATTGTTAAAAAAATAAACATAAGCATTCTTAACTTGTATCAAGCGACTATATCATTATTGTTATTCCTACATATATTTTAATAAATTAGTATAAGAATCTTATGTAATCAAATATAATATTAATACAAGCAATTTCATTTTTGTTATTAAATTAATAATTAAATAAACGTTATGCATATTCGTTTAAAAGACATTAAAGTTATTGCGTTTCTAAAGATGTTGAGTAATCACTATTAAAAGAACTACAAAGAATTGAGTAAATAGTTACATAACAGAAAGTAATTTTGTAATGGAAATTGTTATACGTAACTGAACGTTCTACAAACAATAATCAAGAATATTATAAAATTATTTCTTTTATTTAGAAGCCATAAAACATAAGCGGTTAAAATTGCTTGAAAGTTGAAAAGCATTTACCTAATGCTCATATATTTAGTAAGTACTGTAAATTGAGATTCCTACAATATCATACAGGTACAAAATTAAACATTTTATATTTAAATTACACACACTACTGGAACAATAACGATAAAAAAACAATAATTAAATAATAACAACTTGTTTCAACGTTGCAAAGGACCCAGTTATCTAACAATGAATAAAACCGTAATTAAATAACAAGGTAATAAATCTTTACATGGAATTTGTGTTAATTAAAACATATAGTTTGGATAAATCGACTTGTTTTATTAAAAAATGGAGAATTGATAAAGGTATATTAATGGTTTGGGTGTCATCACGCTTCATCCTAAAACTTCAATTTGGTAGAAAAGTTTAAATTTGTCCCACACTATAAAAGGTGTTGGTTGGAAAACAGATTAAGGCAGTAAGGAAAAAGTGGCTGTTCCTCCTGACCCATCAGATACCCATTGTAAGTAAACACAGAATGGTCAATAAGGAGATGAGAAACCGCCACTTCATCTCGAAGGCTTTTTCTGTTTGAAGATATCCAAGGCCGATTGGTTCGCTTAATTTGGCGGATTTTACTGTTTTGTAACGCTGCCCACTATTCTTCCCACCGTCTAAACAAAGCTTGTTTCAAAGAGGACATACAGTACCATGGCATTACCCTTTTCAGACTAGGCTTTAAGTTTCTTTAGCAGCAATGTCTGCTTTAGTATTTCCTTCATCCCAGCGTAACCCGGAACCCGGCGGAAAGATATACCAACGCTTCGTTACCTATGTCGGTGCATGGAGTACAGCATATCTTTCAACAAAGGGTTAGGAGAATACATATCTTTAAAACTCAAATGCACTTATTAAATCTGAACATATAAGAAGTTGCTCCGGTGTTGGTGGTACAGCATTGGGTAACTTGAGTATTGAAATAGTTCTACTATTTCAATACTGTTTGAATTAATGACTAAAGTTTGCTCCCCTGCTCCCCTACAAAGTATTACAAATAAATGTATAAGATAAAAGTTTTGGATCTGCTAATGCCAGAAACATTATTTATATATCATTTCCAGCCTCAACTAGATTATCAACTGGGTGGTACATACGATTAGTATGATATTCGGAGTGTTTAACAAATAAACGTAATCTTACTAAACACTTGCAGCAAGTGACATTGTCATTATTTGTGCATATATTTTAATGAGTCAGTGTTAGAGACTTATATACATATGTGCAATATTAAAATAAATAATTTATATTTTTAATTATTAAATAAACGTTATACATATTCGTTTAAAAGACATTATAAGTATGGAGTTTCAAAAGAGGTTATGTAAACACAATATTAAAAGAACTACAAACAGTTGAGTAAATAGTTATGTAACAGAAAGTCATTGTGTGATTGAAATTAAGTAATCGTAATTAAACGCTCCAAAACCCAAAAACTAAGCCTAAATATGTTTTTTTATGACTAAACGTAAAATTAAAACTAAATATTAATTCATTAAATCTCAATACTTTTCTAACTCCTCATAAATTTACTTATAGGATCGTTCAGTACTTAAAATACATTTAGCCACATATTATATCACATGTATATTTATTCTTACCTCCGTTTATACAAACCAGTATTACTCTACTAGTAATACCTCAATCTGACACATATTCTTTCTAAGACTGAGACTTAATATAAATCCATATGCTCGATATTATAATTAAAGAAAAGTCTACATCGTAAGTCTGGAAAGCGATAGTGTGCAGATAATTTTTCTAATACAAGATGGTAAAAAGGGATCCAACTATGTTACTCTAAACCTGTGTAAGGCATGAATGTTCAGTTGCAGTAGCCTAATTGTAAAGCTAAAAAATATAAACTGTTTTTGTGTTATAGGTATGAATATCTATCTAGTTTGATATTATATTTGTTTTCATTAAGAAGTTACAATATTAATAATATTATCAGACAAGATCCAAGAATTTAAAACTACGAAATTGAGTAAAATGTTTTTTTAGCCAAAAACAAGGAGATTTTTCGTTTAATCTTGAAACCTCCTTATTATATGCAAATAATTTATAAGTTTTAAATAAAGTATGTTAATAATAAGTATTATATTAAACTATATAAACATACACAACAAGAAAACATTTTCTACAAAATAATTTCAAACGAGCAGTGCATCTGTTGACATCTATTATAATGATATCAAACTTAATTGTATCTTAGATAGAAAACTCAGGTGAAATTACCAGTTACCACTATAATAGTACTTCAATATATTTGCCTTGTATAAAACACATTTTACATTATCGGTTAATATTGAAATCGGATAAACATTAACTTCAATTTTAGAAAATAAGAAATGACAGATAATTATTATTAAAATTATTGAGATGTTTCACTGTAGCAATACAAATATATATTTTGTAAAAGAAATGTTTAATATAAATAAAGTATTACTGATATTAGGACATTTTATAAATACTTTTGTTTATGTTTTTCTGATGTTAAAAGAAGTTCTCTCTTGTACACTCAGCTGATTTTGTTTACGCAACAATGACACACCTATATGTTGTAATACAGTTAGTGTTTTTGATAATCGATTTTCGCAATTCTAGTAATGTTTTTAAAATAAGAATAGTTAAAACAATTAAACTGATTTAGACACTATTGTTCAGAAAGTTTTTAGTAAAAATAAAAATATTTTCCATCGATAACTTAAATGTTGTTGGACATATGTCTCCTATAATTATTTTCGTAACAGTTTTACTTTATAAAATTCATGTTGTAGCGCAATGCAGGCAAACTAAACAGTAGTTACAAAAGTTAACTAGATAGTTTCAAGAAATTCAAATGTTTTATATTTTTGTTCTGAAATAAAAATGTTGTATATTAACTTGTTTGGTCTTTATTTGATTTTTTAATGTTAAAAACAATAATTGCATTAACGTAAATATAGGCCTACATATTAGTTTGATTTTACATGTTAGGCAATCACATAAAACTGAAAAATAAAAATTTCATTCCACAAAAAATCTAATTAAAACGAAATGCAAAGTTGGAGTGTGACAATGGGTTTACAGTCATTAAGCTTACTGGCAATAAATCTCATAAAATTGCTCATTGTAATTACGGAACAGGATGCAAACAGTTTGCCAAAAGTTTTGACCATTACAAACTGGAACGATTTCATGCATTTGTAAAATACGTAATTGCTAATGTTGGAATCCATCTAACCCATATATTATTATCGTCTAATTTGAAGAAATTAGTTCCTAATCGCCATTTTAATTTGAACTTACTAAAAATAACTATTTATCCTAATTTACAATTTATTTTAATAAATTTATAAAATTTGCTAACATTAGCCAAGGTTGAATATACCAATTTCCAAATATTTACAAATTGCTTTTATGCCTATAACTGTAAAAAAATTAATTTATAAATACAATAAATATTTAGATATTGCATATTAATATTTAAGTATTTATACACATAATAACTTCTAAAATTATCATATTAATAACTTACACATTTATAGCTCTAATTACCTGTTTGGATGGAGAAGACTGACGTTTAACAAAAGTTTATGGTTTAATATATAATTTTATTATAATGTATAACTTATTCTAAAACACTTTTAATTTAAATACTATTTTTATTTTTCACTACGTATTACTTAACGTGTTTTTGTCATAAGTATTATTTTAAGAATCATACCACTCATGGCTGTAAAGTATTCAGGAATATCTTTAGATATAGAAAACAATTTTCTAAAAGTTATTTACGAGTTATTTCTTAAGTGTTGATACGAATGTTTAGACTTGTTGCTAGATTTATTACAAGCTGTACGTCAAATATGTTATTATCTAAAATTTAGTTTTAATTGTACAAAATAAGAAAACAATATCCATGGAAACATCAGTAATTATCTGAAAAATAAAAAGTACATTTTTTATTGAAAATAACACAACTTTAATTATTCTAAAGTAAAAAACTTCACTTATGCAAAGTAAAATGTTTGCTTACAACAATTATTGAATAAGGTTCTACATATTATAATAGTTTTATTTTTTATGATCATGTTAAACATGTATATGTAACAGAGGCCTACCTAAAAATAAATAGCTTAAAATAGTATTTACTAAAGTTTAGTGTTAAATAAAAAGTTTGCTACAAATATATTTATTTATTGCATTAACGGCCGATAAACACAAATAATCGTAAAAATACCCAGTCCATCGTTGTTTGCATTGTTACTATTGTATATTTAGTTAACCCATTCTTACAGAAGTTTTGGTAGATTTATTTTCACTTTATAGTAGAATAAGTTCTTAACATTTCATTTGTGAAAATACAAACACATTAACAACACTATTGATAAGATACAGAAGAAAATTGTATAACTGTAGAAGCACATTTGACTTTAATTTGATTTTAAAATTGATTAAATAGTTATAAGTTCAGAAAAAATAGCTGAATAAATTCTCATTTTGATGCTTTAGTTTTGCGGGTGGCATATAAATATTTTTACTTTCCTTACCCTATACTAGGTAAGGTAAGTATTGCGATCGACCCAAAAATTCGATGTCGAGTTTTCATAATATCTTTACGTTTCAAGGCCCCCTGAGTCCAAAAAATGCATTTTTGGCAATTGGTCTGTCTGTGTGTCTGTGTGTCTGTGTGTGTGTGTGTGTCCGGAGTGCACAGGGCAAACGGCTCGACGGATCGAACTGAAATTTACAGGATATCTTCAAACACGTAAACAATTAAACCCATGTAAATTTGAAGCAAATCGGAGGTGGTGTCTTACCGTGGGACCAGTTTTTAGCACATTTTTGATATTTACTCCAAAACCCCTCTAACGATTTTGATTAAACTTTGCTAACATACTCTACTCAGACCCCCTTAACACGCTATGTACGCTATATACCCTTAAAAATTCGTTGAAAAAAGTTATTACAAAAACGCAAGTTATTTTGTTTCTATCTCCGAAGTGGCTGGTCCTATCGACTTGAAAATGGTCTCATTCGATTCAGCGTCAAAAAGAATGTCAAAAAATATACCCCACTCAACTTTTTCCATTTTTTCAAAAATTGACCCCAAAAACGCCCTTTTTGGGGGCAAAAATTACTTTTTTTAAACTAGCCGTGTTTGGTATCGACCTTGACATTTTTGGGGGTGAGAAATCGATTGAGACCAAAATCAGGTCCGTGGGATTAACCGTTTTGAAGTTAGTACCGCTTTCTTCGAAACGGATACTCCTATTAACTCGAAAATAGTATCATCAATCTCTCGCTCGAAAAATTTGGTAATTGATACAGCATCTATTTTGGTAAGGAAAGTTGTGTGATGTGCACACCAGATGTTTTTCTATCAAAACAAAAATAAATATTGTAAAAATTCCAAACCATTTATTTTCTATTGACAAAACAATATTGGCAGTAACATTGAGACATTATTTTTATCTATGGAATAAATACGTAAACCATCATATGAACTAAAAATCACTGCCTTTAAAAAATTGCAATAACTAAATTAAAAAAAAATTAGAATAAAATATATTTGTATAATATAAATGAATAATAATTTTACTAAAGATAATTAATTACTTGAACTTTCTTAGATATACTAAACAGATACGGAAATTAATAATTTTAATTATATTTGATGAAACTGTAAATTGAATTTTTTTTGTTGGTTAAATATAATTATACTGCCCTTCGGTTTATGGTTGTAAAATAAAAATATATTTTAATTGTGGATTTATAAATACAAATTATAGATTTTTTTATGAAATTATATGCAAAGATATTTTACTAACACATAATAAACAACAATATCTAAATACGTACACAAATTAGTAATTCTTAGTAGGCCTACGACTCAATTGCATCACTTACAATTACAGATAAATATAGACCATATTTGTAAATACTGTACTCGTCAAACGAAATTATATGTAATATACAAAATAAAGCTGCAATATTAAACACTTTTAACCATTACATATAACTTCTACGGTTATATATAATTTTTTTTGTAAATTACCATTTCGTACTGCAATATCTTTTTTAATTCTTTTATTGATTGATATTGAATAAGTGCGCAAAATTGAATATTGTTGCGATGATGACAGCGAACGGGTTAATCATGAAAAACGTCAAAATTGGTATTCTTTCTTTAGCCAATTGTTTAGTTAGTTTATAGGATTTACAATATTAAAATAAATATACAATAATTTATAAGGGCATACAAATATATTAAATATTTTGAATTATAATATAAAATAAATCTGTTTTGGAGTGTTTAAAAAGCGTTCAACATAATGTTAACACAAGTTAAGCAATAGGAAAATATGTATTTCAAGCGTGCATTTCCAAAACAAGTGCCAAAATTCATTAAATGGTTTTTATTTCAGAAATAGGTTGTAGGTGCCACCTTGTGTAGTAGTAGTGAAATCATTGTAGTAGTACCTGCACTCTTAGTGGGAGAAAATGTAACTCAGTTTGTTGTGCAAGTCAAAACTTTTGAAGTGACATTGTGTGAGTATTGTCAACAGCTTTGTTATTGTTGTTTGAAAATAAAAGAAATATGCAAAGTTATTTCACTGATTAATCTAGTGGAAGTTATTGTCACAGCTGCTCAGAAAAACATGCACATGCTTTGTAAATAAAGAGTTAAATGATTTTAAAGCTGTTGGCCACACTCTTCTGGAAACTAAAAAGTAGGGTATTTCAGAATCTTGTCAGTTTACAGTTACAATTGAAGACTTTGGCCAAGCTTATGTTGCCAAAAATTGTCTAAAGTTGCTGTGTGGTCTACTGGAATTAACAAATAATGCGTGACAGTTGCTTCAAGGACCTACTTACTACCTATGGGTCGAAAAAAGTGACATTAGAAATACGCTCCTTACACCACAGGCTTGGAATTATTTTGAAGAAATGTTGAATGAAAAACCAATGAACAACAATTAGACAGTGAAAAACCCAGAGAGCTTAATAAAATAAGTGCTTACACCATGGAACTTACAACGTTTTCACTTGCAATGACAATTTTTGAATATTGATTTATGTTTTAGAGGTAGTACTTTTCCTAAATATGTCTTAATAACAAATAAATGAGATGTTTCTGTGTTCATTTTGAGTATAGAAAATTATTTTTTATTGAAATAAACTACTGTTTTGTTTATATAGGTTTCTTATCTTTCCTGAAAAAATTTAATGTTTGCACTTACAGCGTTTTGAAAATGCACGCTTCTTTTATGTATTTTAGTTAGAACAGTAAAACTATTTACAACAAGGTATGTATAGGAAGGAGTAAATCATCTTACCTCCAATAATTTAATATATTTTATTTATTTAACTAAAAACTCAATTTAGTACAATATAGAAGTATTTCTAATATTTTGTGAAAGCAAACATATTAAATGTCTAATTGCTATACTTACTGTTTTATTAACTTGATAAAACGTTAAATTTTAATTCCAGTTTATTACTTTATAGTTTAAAATGTTTGGAGTTAAAAAATATAAAATTATTTATATAAATAAAATTTTACCTACAAAAATGGATTTTTAGTTTTATTTATATATTAGTTTATTATATTAGTTTAAATGTATTTAATTAAAATGCATTCTACAAATATTAGATAATCAATATACATTAAATGTTATTTCAGTGGGATTAATTTTTCATTGGTCACTAATATGTAAACGAAATTGTCAAAAACAAAAGCATAATGTATATAACATGCAA
>JAGFPH010000275.1:13904-28300 GCA_018207615.1 Philaenus spumarius | reverse complement strand
GTAAACGAAATTGTCAAAAACAAAAGCATAATGTATATAACATGCAAAACGATTTATTAAGGTGTGATTTTTTTATTGAGTTCCAATATGTAAAAGAGCTCCTACAATTTAAATATGATTAATAATTGAAAGTATTCCTTATGTACATTAACGAGTTATTAATTGGGTACTTTTGAGACTAACATCATTCAACTTCTTTATTTAACTAAATGTAAAGTAATTACTACGAAGCACAATCGTTGTTGGAAGTTTTGAATAGCATTATAAAACAGTATGTTTGGGGTATATTATGAGAAGAAATAAGTTTACATAATATAAACTAATTAAATTTTGTTGCTTTATCTTTTTCATTATTTTTTTAAAATTATATTTTATATTACGTGATCGGTTTTAGTTTTCAAAAACGTGTATTATTACAGTTATACAAATTGTATTAATTTGATACTTACATAATACAGTTAATTAACTGTCAAATATATTACTTCATTTATTTAATATAATAATTGAAATGATAATTGAAATAATAATTCATAAAAGATAATAAATTATGATACAAGCAGCACGCAATAAAATTACATAAGAAATACACACTGAGTTAATATTGATAATTCATACAATACTAATAACCATTTTATAGATAAGACAAAGAAATAATAGGTAAAACAGATAAAATACAAATTTTTCAGAAATGGCTTTACAAATTGTAGTTTATAGTTTTAATACTTTAAAATTATCATCATTATTTACGTTACGAAAATCTTAAATATAATAATACACTTAATCATGCAAATTGTAATCTGAACAAGGATTCAATAGTTTGATTAAAATATTTTAGTACATCAAATTTTGATGGAGTTTAAAGTAAACTATTCATATTATTTAAAAAAATAATAATAATAACGTTATAGGCCTATAATTATGTTTCTTATTATTTTTGTGATATTTTTATTGTACAAAAAAACATTTACTAATGTTTTATAAGTGCAAGTTCGAAGGCATAGGCATTATTAGGCAATTATGGAACTTTAAGCAAAACTTGGTATAATCGGAAACAGATTATAATGTTTTAAATTACTTACTGTTTTAAATTGAGTTGAAGAAGAAAGTGAGAATTATTATAAAAGTAACAAAGATACAAAATTATAACAATTATTTTATAGCAATGGAATACTGTTAAAACCTGAAATAAATATTAATTAATTGTAATTATTTTAAAATAAACATAAGTGTAAACTTTTAATCATAAAAACCATAAATGTTTGTTTAAAGTAAATACAATAAATGTACTATTATTGTCCAAATATTTAATAAAAGTTGTTTGAGTGTATTCCATGTAAAACAAATATTAAACTAGTGTGAATAGTTATTGCAATTATTATAATAAATAACGATATTATCAGTAACTTAGTAAAACAATATCCTTAAAAAGACGCTATTAGATCTAAATGCTGTTTAACTTAGTTGTTTGAAACATGTCTGTCAGTTTAAAATTTGTTTTACTTTACAGGTTAAGGTTTTAGTGACCAGTGGCATTATATTAAACAAAATAATGATATTAGAATAAAAAACACATAATGCATCAATCAAAAAATTGGTACATGCAATTTGAAAACAGTTGATTTAAAGTAAATAAAAACATAAACATTTTATTGCAAAGTATATATAAATAATTTGTAACATATTCGTTAAAACTATTTAGTTGAATGTAAACTGTAATTGGGAATAAACTGTAATCTAACAGCGTGGCTAAATTCACATTAGATCCTGAAGAGATTTAACTAAGAACAACTTTCTTTACATTAAATTTAAAACTTTGCTTGCAAATTAATGACGGGATGGTCTAATTAATTAGCCATTGATCAAATATTTATTTATTTTATTTTTTCTAGAAAATGTTAAAGGTAGTGCAAATTTATTTGATGTATTATATGTAGCTCTGTTCAGTAAATATTTCGTCACTCAATTTCTCCGTACTTTTAATTCATTGACTCTTCTGGTTAGTAGTTGCATATTTTTGTTTAAGCTTATGATAGTTAATTTATGTCGATTATATATATTATTAATTTAAATACAAAAATTTAAACAAAAACAAATAATAGTCAAATATTGTTTTACTTATTTTAATACGTATGTTATTCTACATATATTTAAAATTAAAACTAGATTTGAAATTATTGATAATTTAAATTGTTAAGATCATTCTCGAAAATCTAAGTATAATATTTTATCTTTTTTTCTAAACTGTAAATTTTATGATTACAAAATTACGAATGCAATTAAAATTAATTTACAAATACAATAATAATAATACTTAAACTGCAATTAAATTATGAAAACGTTGGTAACCATCCTAAGTCTTTAACGAATATGTTTTTTTCACAATCCGGGTTAGAATCAAAATAAAAAAATATATATTCACAGACTACAATTATTAAAAAAACTAATTACTCCTTATCAAGCAAAGAAAATGTATATCAAAGTGGAATGAATTTTAATAAAATCTTTTAACTTTTACACATTGCAATTATTAATACGTTTATTTGTTATTATTTATCTAAACACATTTCAACACTATTTTTAACACATTTCAAACTGAAATAAAATAATAACTTACTATTACATTATAACATTACACAACTTATAAATAAACTTGTTGAAAGATGAAACATTATTTCTATTTATTTTTCTTCAAAAGCAAAGTTTTTCGAACAAATATGTTGTATAAGAACGTGACATATTTTCACACGTATAATATGCATATTTTAGAGCTAAATAGGACTACATATAAAAACAAAAATAAAGTGAGCATGATTTAACATTTTAATTACCCAAACAAAAATAGTTTTCCCTAAATTAGTATTGATTCATAAACCATTGTATATTTTCACTTAGATCTGGAACTTATGTTTTAATTTTTCTGTAAAATAAATATGTGTTTCAACTAAATATAAAGTTCTACAGTCATTATTCATATAATATTAGCAATTTATGTTCATGCAACATTATATATTTCTTTTTTTAAATGTTGGAAATGTAATTAACTACAATAGTTATGGTGATGTGTATTAATTATAACGAACAATTTTAAACAGACGTACAAAGAAAATAGAATGTATATTTTGTTTCATAATACGAATTCTTTGTTTACATATTTATAAAAATAAAACATAGCGTTTCCTTATTGCAGATTTGCTTTTTGAAATAATGGGGGTTGGTAACAAATGTTTCCGTATAGTAACGGTCTCTGGTTTTCCTAACGACTCGTATCCATCATTTCCCCCCAAACTGTGTCTTAAGTCTAAAGTGAGTCGTTATTGTAAAAACAACGCCTAATTAGCTACAACGCTGTTAACATACAGCACAAAGTAATAATATCAATAATAGGCAACAACATACTAGTATGTTGAATTTGAAACGAAAATCTATATACTAAATTATTTAGATTATTAATATACGATTTTACAATTCTCGCATGCAGTAAAATAAACACACTATAAACAAATTGTATAAAAATCACTTATTAATTATTAGTATTATTGTATATAATAATAATTATTGTATAAACGGAATGGCATACAAATTATTTGTATTGATAGTTTATATAATGATGTAATGAATTTGTAAGACTGATTGAAACATTATTAATTTAACACCTTCATGTTTTAGCAAATAATTGTAGTATTACAATGGAAAATGGTATTTAATGGTTATTAATGTGTATGTGTAATTATTTATTAGGGATTTAATTAATTATTAAGTCGGTATAATATGTTTGATCGTTTATGTTTGTTTTTATACTTTGACTTTCAGGTATTCCATATACCTATTAGGAACTATGTCAGAATAATTATGGTAACATTTAAGTTTACTTAAAATATTGTACACTAGGATATTTAAAAAATAATTAGATTATTAGTAAATAAAAGATTAATATACAATTTTAACTTTTATCCTATGACATTCTTGTTTTCTAAAATCAATAGCAATATTAAAATCATATAATTAATGCAATATTTTTGTTTTAAATTTTACATATTTAAATAATATTCCATTTAAACAACAATCTGTTTAAATCATTTGCTAACATCTATAAGTAAACCTTATTACATCTGAATGACAGTTAGTTGTAGTAGCACTTAAATACGCCACGTCTAAACCAAGTGTAAAAACACATAAAAAGGGACGCTTCAAATAAAGCAATCTTAATGTTGATCTAGTGAAATTTCCGAAAATGTTAAATTTATTGTTTAGAAGCACAAGTTTATAATTATTATATTGTGTTTTCTATTTCAAACAAAAGCTGAATTGCAGATAAGAACAACAACAATTTACTAAAATAAATTACATAGAATAGTATTAAATAAATAGTTTTTCTTAGAAGATTTATGCCGCATAGTTACAAACACTATGTATTTCGATTACTTACACAACTGCAATAGATGTAATAATTATGTATTGACTTGTAGTATTTATATATAGCATAATATTTAAAATCTTAACATTAATGAAAATCTAAATTTTATGGCAACTTTATATTATAACAACAATAGTACCATACATTCTTTTGTTGCGTTTTCCTGTATATATTGAAAATTAGAATTAAGTAATTTATGTCGTATTTTAATTTAGATTTATATAAACATACAGTAGCAAGTCTCGAATGTTATTTATGACTCTTAAATTTAAAATTGCAGGTGATAATTGCATTATCTCTTTTTATAAAACTTAATAAATATTCGAAGCATAACAAGAACCAATAAATGTCAAATATTAATTTAGTACAGTAGAGCCTCGGTTATCCGAGGTAATTTGAACTGAGAGTGCCTCGTATAATCAAAACCTCGGATAACACGGACTATGTAAAACATAGAGAGGGAAACATATAGTAAACTGGTCAAATCAATGAAAACGTAATCAAAGATGTGAAAAAGACAACTAATGAAAAAGTAACATTCAAATAAAATACAAAGTGATAAAAACGTACATAAATAGAATGGATTGGACCTGCCATATAGCTGGGGAGTAATTAAAAAATGCAATTATTAATATTAGTCAAAGGGAATTGATTAAGTTGTGTGTATATATATATAAATGTAATACATTTTCTAGTTGTCTGAGTGTCTTTGCTGTATGTATAGAGTAAGTATGTACGTCTTATTATATTGGTGTACAAGTATTATAAAGCATGTATGTATTATAATATATTGTATTTCTTTGTTTTTATATATAGGTTAAAAAATTATAAAGTTGTATAATATATAGTTTATAGATAAAAAACACTTTATTCATTCAAATATAAAAAAAAATAAATAAAATAAACGGTATCAGTTAACTGACACAAACTTTCTCCCAACTTACTGTAGTCAAAACAATATTGTTTTTAATCATTTTATTTACTACTTTTTAGAACAAAACAAAAAAATAATATTCTACCTACGTCAATCGTATAAAAAAATTATTGTCCCAGGCGGGATTCGATCGCACGACCTTTGAATTACTGGCCGTGCTCGCTACCGTGGTGCTACCCTGTGCGGCCGCTGCCGCGATGCTAGATTGACAACACAAACTTGTTCATTTTTAAACATTTCCCCATAATTATAAAACGCCGAAGTTTTGATAAAAGCGGGTGGTGTCATTTTGTTTGGCATCTTAAGCACTATAAATACTGAAAATTTGATCAAAATCGTTAGAGACGTTTTTGATAAATTTGCATTTTTGTCGTTTTTTATGGGTTATTAGGGGTAAATTACCCTTAAAAGTTTGAAATTCCAAAAAATGAAAAAAAAAATCCTGGCGATATTAGGGTTTAGTACCTACATACCAAATTCAATGAAAATCGGACCAATAGTGTCCTCTCTGGTCGTGTATACATACAGACAGACTGACAGACAGACACCACTCTAAAAACACTTGTTTGGGTTCAGGGAGCACCAAAACAAAAAATTCCACTAAAAACATTTTTGGGTTCAGGGAGCACCAACACAAATAATTGCACTAAACAATTTTTGGGGTTCTGGGAGCACCAAAACAGATAATTCAACTGAAAATTCAAATTCGAACATTTTTACGAAAACAATACTTTCTCCATATACTACGTATAGGGTGGAGAAAGTAAAACAAAAACTTTGACCAAAATGGCAGACAGTCTTTAAAGACCATAATCTCTCAGCGTTATTAAATTAAGTGTATTTATGTTTAAAAAACAGAAAGAAAAGAAATCTGTTTAATAAAGTACTGTGATTATTATTACTATAATTAAATTGACTACAGTACATGTTCCTGATACAAAAATGTACTTAAAGATGGCCATAAGTGCTTTGTGTTTAACGGAACTCACTCGCTTGTGCGCAGTATCTATTTTTACTTTACTGATTTTAACTGGTTTATACTGAACATTGTAATAACACAGCGAGTTTGAGTTTTATTGAAAAACTTGACTTTTAGTCAAAAAGCATTAACAAAACTGTATTGATGATTAGCAAAATATTGAAATAACTGTATTGTACAGTAGGCAGTCCTCGTTATACGCGATTTCGCTTTTACTCGGTAAAAAAGGTGCTTGAAAGGTTTCGTATTTGAGCTGAGTTGTTTGGAGTGAAGGTTAAGTTGATAATTTTATAAGTTATTGGCGCCCTGTTTGTCATCTTACTCTCCCCTCAAGGTCAGTGCTCTTATAACGGTACCCCTACCCAACCCAACTGGCTCTGTCATTGTCTGGTTAAGTCTATTTTTACAACTTAGGAACTTAGTCTTTAGTCAGTCACATCAAGCTATCGTTCGTCGCCTGTAGGGAAAATATTGGTCTGGAATTATAATCTAAAATGTAGTAAAAAACTTAATTTCTATTAAAATATTTTACTGTAATTTGGTTAGAACTATTATACTATATTTATCTTTTTATAACTTCTTTTACTCAATTTATTTATATGAGCGAAATGTAAAGCACCTGTACTATATGTATACATTTTTCATTCAATGTATTGTTTGTACAGAATTTAGTCAACAATTTAGTCATTTAATTTTGTTGAGAATTAAGTCACTAACATTTATTTCGAAATAACAGTTTGTTTTAATTATTAAAATCCAATTTAATGTAAGCCTACTTGATCAATATCAATACTAAGCTGTATGAAGTTATATTTTTGGCAATGCGTCAGTCTATATAAAGAGTCACCGTTATACGTGGCATTTTGCCGGAACTCATCTACGGCTGGGGCCACACGGTCCGGTTTCTCGGGTCCAGAAAATCGGGATGACGACAGCACAAGGTTTTAAATTGGCGCGTTCGAACAGTCCGTCATAAACGCACATCCCGATTTCCAACGGATGGTGCTGCCGCACTGCAGAATCCCGAGAAACGGGATGGAGATACAAAACACGTGCACTTTCTAGTGTGCGTTGAGACAGTCCTGTTATTCGGGTGCATTGATTTGCTTCTTGTTGAGTTTTGTCAACAACAAAAAGTTTGATATGGGCAAACTAATATAAAATGTACATGGAAACCCACCAACCACATTCATGTTTATGTTTGCAGACATTCCTAGTGATAGTGATTGTGATAATGGTTATTAAAAACTATAAATTGACTGAGATTATAAATATATTGGTAATTTAAAATTATACTGAACATATTTTCAGTAAATATATATTGTCTCTAAAAATATATATTCAATTTAGAAGAAATTTGATATAATGTATAAATAATATATGTATAAATACAATATAAAATTCATTATTGTAATTGTAGCCATATCTCATTGCTATTATATATAATGTTATTAATTATACTTGCCTTAGCAATCCTTTTAGAAAATTTTATTTCGTTTGCAGTTGTTTCACATTTTCATTTTCAGGCATCTTTAGAACTAATACACAAAAAACACTTCAAACAATTACACTTATAAACAAAGATTAATATGATATTCAACACAAAAATAAATAAAAAATAATAAATAAAGACACAAAATAGATATACATGATAGAATTGATGACAGTCGCATACTGTGACTTAAATAAATTTAACAAGTGTATTGAATGTTTTACCAAGTGTCGTTTTGTGTTTTTATTTATTTATGTGTTAAATACAAAATTGATCTCTGTTTATAAGTGTAATTGTGAAAAGTGGTTTTTGTGTATTCGTTCTGATGATGCCTGAAAATGAAAAGGTGAAACAGCTGTAAACGGTATAAAGACTACTAAAATGATTGCTATGGCAAGTATAAATAACAAAATTACAATATAAAACATTGATAGCGCTACTATAACATTTAAATAAACAGGCCAGTAACTTTACTCTACTGCTATCAACAAAGTTTCCATCCAACCTAAATGCGAGATTGCGCATAGTCTACGAGATTGGCTTAGGTTAAGAATTGCAATGCATATTAGTGATTTTGAATTATATAATTAATAATAAGTTTCAAAAATATAAACTAAAAATTAAAAACAGATTTTTAACCCTACAATATTGTTGATGTAAATTTTTTGATATGCCAAGCCATTTTTGTGCGCGTTGCAAGTACATTTTCAAAAATTCGCCAATATAGTAATTATAAATCAATCCAAAAGTGTTCCATAGCTTTTTTGTAGAGAAAGGTACAAAGAATTAATATGTGCCAGTAAAAAATTTATTAATTATATTACAAAGTTATTAGCTAAAAAAAAAATGTTCAAGTAACGAAAGAAAAACGTTCAACTTTAGGCCTACATAAAAAATAAAAAAAATTTAAATTTTTTGAAAATGTACAAAAGTTTTGTAATTTAGTTCCAAATAGAACTGTATAAAAATATATATCAATTTTAAATTTTTATTTTGAAAACACAAGTTTTTACTATCCTACTAAGTGTAAAGTCCTGAACTGAATAATATTATAGGCAGTGTTCTAAGGGCGGGAGTGCGTTTTGTCGGGAGCGTGTGTTTCCAACAACTTGATCCCGAGAAACCGGACCGTGTGGCCCTAGCCTACCGTGTATAACGAGTACTACAGAAATAATGTATTTAATAATAATTAAAAACTGCGCTTTTTATGTACCAGAAACCTTTTTGACGAAACCGACTAATATAAGTACAGTAGAGTAGATTTACCTTTAAATGTGGGTTTTTGAAAATATATTACTGTGTTCAAAATATGAAAAAGGTGTAAACAATTAGAATTAATTAATTTTATTTTTTCTTTAAAAAAAATATTATTTTCTTATTAAATAAAAAATATATATTGTCCATTCGGTTTTATATTTGTAAGCCATGAACTAAATCCTGTAAAATTGCATTTATTGTTGAATGAATGTGCGACGTTTGGATATGGGAAATGGAACTTTCTGTCGCAAAGGCTTAAAATAATCCCTTTAAATTGCTCATTGTGTGGTCAACATAGGAAGAAACCACTAAGCTATAGTACTGAAGCGTTATTAAATGTATCGTTTCATTCTTCTTAATCCTTTGATCCGACAAAAGTTTTAAATATAACTATAAGTAGAAAAACTTTACTAAAAACACCATTGCCTTAACAATAGTTTCAGTTATTGTAGTTTAACTTGAATGGTATATAAATCAATATTGTGTAACACAGGATACAAGTACTAAAGAAATATTTGCCAAATTAGTTTGTACTTTAGAGCAAATCGTTTTATGTGCAAGGTTTGGGTATGGAGTAAACATTGCTATCGTGATAAATTTCGTTTTGACAAAACAAAATATAAAATAAAAATAGTTCACAACATATAAAACACAATATATTTATGTTGCATTCCACGTGTACTTGGTGCAGTCAGATGATCGACAACTTGGTACATTACACACAAAAAAACAGCTGCGTTTAGGAGTTACTGGTACTTACATAATAATACTTTGCAGTACAATTTAATTAAAAATGTAAAAATAAATTGTTAAATAGAAAATATGAAATGATGATCAACAGAAACAATTTTAATGTGAATAATCTCAATAATTTTAAATATTTAGCTAACGGACTGAAGAAAAAAAAACAGGAAGAACCTTTTCAATCACAGTGGTTTGTTATTATGAATTAGACGACTCAAGTACAAAAACTATTTAACTCAAACTGTACGATATCTTATAATATACTGATTTGCACACACATTTTGTAATTTATGTAAGCGCGCAGTCCACAAAAACCTAAACATATTATATGGTATATTTATTTAGTGCACAATATTAATTAATTGTTAATTTTTATCTTAATACACAACTCCTATAACAGGATTGCAGTTTATATACGAAATCTGCGGAGTGTATACACATAAGTTTATACACAAGTATTATAAATTTAACAATATGCATTCCCCTTTAAGTCTCCTATCAACAATATTTTCGATTATAATATCCTACTACATTTCATTGGCAGGTTAGGTATACTGTGATTCGTCACATTTTGAGCTCCTTTATTTTTGTGAAAATATATTTGAACAAATAAAGGGTGTCCTATAAATAAAGGTCCAAAATTCGGGGAATGGTTCTATGGGTCAAAATAAGAAAACAAGTTTATATTAAGGCAGCCCCGAAAACGCTTCTTTTTCTAGACATCCGCCATTTAGTTTTTTGTAAAAAAGAATTCTTATCTAGAGAACAGTTTTGACTGATTGTGTTAAAACTTTGAATGCCGATTAACCTAACAATTATATGTCTTCAGAGAAAAATAAGGGATTAAATCTAATCATGAGTCTCAAAATGGCGGTTTTTTGAAAATTTCAAACCGAAATCACTCAAAACAAGTTCATTTTAACAAAAAATGTCAAGACAACTTTTTCGTAGCCCTTTTGGTTCTCTAACGGATGGTGTAATTTTCAAAATAATCAAATGAAGGGTAATAGTTAAGTAATGTGTAATAATTGGTTTATTCAACCCGGAATCCTATACCAACACAGCAATATTTTATGTACATTTGCTGTCATTATCTTTAACCACTTCTTATGACAATTTTACAGCCACCCTCAAAAAAGAGAAAAAAAATTGAGGTCGAGATAAAAAAAACTCTAAGAGGCTGTGAAGAAGTGTGCAGAAAAAAATCCTGAAGTTAGTAGATATACTAGTAATATCATGATATTAATAGGATTGCTTTTAATAGGTATACTGGTAAATATCCTGACTTTAATAGGGTGGTGTTAATAGGTATCTTGATAGATATCCTGACGTTAATAGGGATGGTGTAAATAAATATATTAATAAATGTACTGACGTTAATAATGATGGTGTTAATAGGTATACTGATAAATATCCTGACGTTAATATAGATTTTGTTTCGTAAAAGGTCTGTTAAGAGGTATAATTAGAAAAATCCTGAAGTTAATTGGAATTCTGTCAAGAACTACCGAGAATGTGCTAACTGAATGTGTGTAGTGCCTTGCAGATAAGTAGAAGGAAGAAAGTTCTGATCTGTGTTGCTGCAATGGTAAAGTCCATCTTAGTGTTGAATAGCTTCCTGATCCCTTGCACTGCCGCCTTACCAAAAATCACCCATTCTCAGCATTTTTTGGTGAACATAGACAATACATCAGTTTTTTTTCAAAAGACGTCATTTGGTGCTAAATAACTATACGATTGAAACTTAATGCAAACCTTCAAAGTTCAAGGGCACGTTTACCACACGAAATGAAGATTGTAATTTTTACAAATATGTTTTAACGGAAATTATGAAAAAGAGACAAAACTTCGCTATACTAACTGTCCTCAAATGAAGCCTTGTTTGAAAAATACTTTCAAACTTATTTTTTTTCATAGTTGCTTAATATCCTAATTTCAAAATAGATATGTAATATTTAAAAAATAATTTCCATAATCTATACCAAACAAGAAAAATAGAATACCATTTTACTACGAAAACTTATTTATTCGTGTTTTATGTTACAAAAAGTCAACAAAGCTGACAATATTGGTAAATATGGTTTTCAGTCTATTCCAGGCAGCTTATGTCCACTTTTCTCGAACTTTAAGCAAATCGGAAGTCATCACTTCTAGCATGGGTACTGACATAGAAGATAGGTTTAGTCCTAACTCTAAGAAGTACAAGAGTTTCTTTTTTTTAATACTCTTCAAAACCAACAGCTTTTTAAGGATAGATTGAAAAACTATAAACAAACATAAATAAAAATGCTTGCAGAATTATAATTCAACTCAAACATAGGTTATTAAATATCTATATAGGCCTACTAGAGATATGCTGCTTAAAATATTGTTTATATAAAATATATCATAACTATGAAGTTTTTCATACTTTTCAAAACATATTTTCGCTATCAATATTAATAATAATAAACAAATTATTTGACACCATGCATAACCATAAACATACACGAGTTTAAACATATTTTATTGAAAACTAAACAAACCATCTGAATTAAACTAAATGCCATTAAAATATCACATTCGTAGCTTTATTTTGATATATACCGTATATTGGATATTTAAATACTAAACAATATATATCTTATACTAATTAGGCCTATACATTTAAAATTACAAACTCTATTTGAACCAGTTTGTTACATCCAAAATTAACGCGGATGTTACAAAGTGATTAAAATATCTTTTCTACGACCCCCAGCTAATTTAAACCATCGCTAAAAAAGGGTTAAAAGAAATTCGAAATTTTAGGGTGGTTTGGGGTGGGGGGTCAAAGTTACTAAAAATCCGTATAAGAACGAATTGGAATGAAATTTGGTACGTAGCTTCCTCTAAGGCCGTAGGTGCTCGCAACATTGTCAATGAAATTAAGTGAAAGTCAAACTTAGTAAATCTATAAATTAAAACGTTATAGTTAAAGCTTTTTCATGTTAGATAGTAGTTTACAGGAATACAATTTTCAGTGCTTTCCTAAATAGCGTAGACTTTATTCATTACCACAGTAGGATACGCACAAGTATTCAACGATCACTTAAAAAAAATTACAATTACGTCAAAAAGACTGAAATACCAACAACCACGGGCAACGCCGTACGGGTCAGCTAGTAAAACATAAAAGTTTCTAATAGAAACCAATGGAAATAAATTCAATTGCGTTATGTAGAGTAACAATATTGCTTAGTCGAATTTTTAAATTAATTATTTAAACTTTGTCTTTACAATAATTTTGTACAAACAATACAAATTTATTAAATTGCTAAGCTAATGATTATCATAATATTTAGGGGTCTCCATAGCATGCGTAAATTGTAATACTTAATAATAACAAAACACATATAAACTTATTTATTCGTGTTTTATGTTACAAAAACTCAACAAAGCTGACAAAAATGGTAAATATGGTTTTCAGTCTATTCCAGGCAGCTTATGTCCACTTTTCTCGAACATTAAGCAAATCGGAAGTCATCACTTCTGGCATGGTACTGACGTTTCGATTTTGTTGGGCAGAAAGCTGAAGTTCTTTTCTTTTAAAGTTCATCGTACATAGGCAGTTTGAGGATTAGCTGAATAAATTTTTAAAAAATATTTGAGTTTTACATTCAAACGCCCTGTAGAACTTATACGTTTAGTTCATAAAATCACAAATTACTATAACCCGTCTATCAGACGTCACCGCTGAGGACTAAAAATTAACAAGAAATAATAGAAAAACTAATACATCATAAATTAGTAATCTCTAACGTATGAATTAACGTTAAGGCCTAAAGATTTATAGTAAGTTATAATACCTCAGTAAATAAAGTCAACACTAATTTATAAAGTTAGTTAGTAGTATATTTGTGTCATATATAAAAATACAATTAGTTTAATAAAGAATATATCTTTAGTTTTATAAAATGCTTCTGATATATGTATACATTTGTTTATAGGTATGTTAAATTTATGATAAATATACATTTTACTCCAATCTTAAATTCTATTATAAAACATTATCAAAATGTTAAAATTTTTAATTAAATCCAATTTGTAATTTAAAAATTGCCACTAGATACATTTAAGAGTTAAATTTAAAATATTACTTTAAAATATATTGAATATCATTATATTTACTTAACTATTTGTGTTTCAAAAATATATGCATTTTATATATTCGTGATCTAATCTTGTAAGAATTAATCTATAATTCAAGCCACTGATTAAAAATTCTAAATATTATACTCTAGCCAGACAGAGCATAGAGCAATAAACTATTATTTCTGTTTCTTAGTAACGACATTATCTCCTAATCCTGTGGTTATAATAAATCTGAGTCCTCGCGATTAAAGGCTTTATAGACAACGGTCCCGCAGATGCTCTACCTTTACTAGGATTGAGTTAAAAACTTACAATAACACAATCAAAGTTCATATAAGTGTTGTTTTAAGTAAGAACTTGAAGCTAAATTTAACTTTAGCTAAACTAAAAAACTAAACAAATTTAAAATAAAAAGAAAATTGTTAATAATATTTAAAATTAGTTGACATAATACGTAAATTGT
>JAGFPH010000275.1:0-13804 GCA_018207615.1 Philaenus spumarius | reverse complement strand
CACGTAATATAAAATATAATTTTAAAAAAATAATGAAAAAGATAAAGAAACTTAATTTAATTAGTTTATAATATGTAAACTTATTTCTTCTCATAAAATATCTCAAACATACTGATTTATAATGCTATTCAAACAACGATTGTGCTTCGTAGTAATTACTTTACTTTTAGTTAAATAAAGAAGTTGAATGATGTTAGTCTCAAAAGCACACAATTAATAACTCGTTAATGTACATAAGGAATCCTTTCAATTATTAATCATATTTAAATATTGTAGGAGCTCTTTTACATTTTGGAACTCAATAAAAAAATTACACCTTAATAAATCGTGTTGCATGTTATATACATTATGCTTTTGTTTTTGACAATTTCGTTTACATATTAGTGACCAATGAAAAATGAATCCCACTGAAGTAAAATTGAATGTATATTGACTATCTAATATTTGTAGAATGCATTTAAACTAATATAATAAACTAATATATAAATAAAACTAATAATATATTTTTGTAGTTAAAATTTTATTTATATAAAGAAATTTATATTTTTTAACTCCAAACATTTTAAACTATAACGTTATAAACTGGAATTAACATTTAAAGTTTTATCAAGTTAATAAAACAGTAAGTATAAGAATTAGACATTTAATATGTTTGCTTTCACAAAATGTTAGAAGTACTTCTATATTGTACTAAATTACGTTTTTAGTTAAATAAATAAAATATATTAAATTATTGGAGGTAAGATGATTCACACCTTCCTATACATACCTTGTTGCAAATAGTTTTACAGTCCTAACTAAAATACATAAAAGAAGCGTGCATTTCCAAAACGCTGCAAGTGCAAACATTAAAATTTTTCAGGAAAGATACAAAAAATATATAAACAAAACAGTAGTTTATTTCAATAAAAAATAATTTTCTATACTCAAAATGAACAAGGAAACATCTCATTTAGGTGTTATTAAGACATATTTAGGAAAAGTACTAGCTCTAAAACATAAATTAAATTTCAAAAATTGTCATTGCAAGTGAAAACGTTGTAAGTTCCATGGTGTAAGCACTTATTTTATTAAGCTCTCTGGGTTTTTCATTGTCTAATTGTTGTTCATTGGTTTTTCAGTCAACATTTCTTCAAAATAATTCCAAGCCTGTGGTGAAAGTACCCATAGGTCCTTGAAGCAACTGTCACGCATTATTTGTTAATTCCAGTAGACCACACAGCAACTTCAGACAATCTTTTGGCAACATAAGCTCGGCCAAAGTCTTCAATTGTAACTGTGAACTGACAATATTTTGAAATACCCTACTTTTTAGTTTCCAGAAGAGTGTGGCCAACAGCTTTAAAATCATTTACCTCTTTATTTACAAAGCATGTGCATGTTTTTCTGAGCAGCTGTGACAATAACTTCCACTAGATTAATCAGTGAAATAACTTTGCATAATAATATTTATTTTATTTTCAAACAACAATAACAAAGCTGTTGACAATACTCACACAATGTCACTTCAAAAGTTTTGACTTGCACAACAAACTGAGTTACATTTACTCCCACTAAGAGTGCAGGTACTTACTGCAATGATTTCACTACTACTACAAGGTGGCACCCACAACCTATTTCTGAAAGAAAAATCATTTAATGGTTTTTGGCACTTGTTTTGGAAATGCACGCTTGAAATACATATTTTCCTATTGCTTAACTTGTGTTAACATTATGTTGAATGCTTTTTAAACACTCCACAACAGATTTATTTTATATTATAATTCAAAATATTTAATATATTTTATTATTTCTATGCCCTTATAAACTATTGTATATTTATTTTAATATTGTAAATTCTATAAACTAACTAAACAATTGGTTAAAGAAAGAATATAAATTTTGACGTTTTTCATGATTAACCCGTTCGCTGTCATCATCGCAACAATATACAATTTTGCGCACCTATTCAATATCGATCAATAAAAGAATTAAAAAAGATAATGCAGTACGAAATGGTACTTTACAAAAATTATATATAACCGTAGAAGTTATATGTAATGGTTAAAATTGTTTAATATTGCAGCTTTTTTTTGTATATTAAATATAATTTCGTTTGACAAGTACAGTATATACAAATATGGTCTATATTTATCTGTAATTGTAAGTGATGCAATTGAGTCGTACTAAGAATTACTAATTTGTGTACGTATTTAGATATTGTTGTTTATTATGTGTTAGTAAAATATCTTTGCATATAATTTAATACAAAATCTCTAATTTGTATTTATAAATCGACAATTAAAATATATTTTTATTTTACAACCATAAACCAAAGGGCAGTATAATTATATTTAAAAAAAAATAATAAAATCAATTTACAGTTTTATCAAATATAATTAAAATTATTAATTTCCGTATCTGTTTAGTATATCTAAGGAAGTTCAAGTAATTAATTATCTTTAGTAAAATTATTATTCATTTATATTATACAAATATATTTTATTCTAATTATGTTTTAATTTAGTTATTGCAATTTTTTAAAGGCAGTGATTTTTAGTTCATATGATGGTTTACGTATTTATTCCATAGATTCAAATAATGTCTCAAAGTTACTGCCAATATTGTTTGGCAATAGAAAATAAATTGTTTGGAATTTTTACAATATGTATTTTTGTTTTGATAGAAAACAATATTTATATTCCACCCGCAAACTAAAGCATCAAAGTGAGAATTTATTCAGCTATTTTTTCTGAAATTATAACTATTTATTAAATTTTAAAATTAAATTAAAGTCAATGTGCTTCTATACAGTTATACAATTTTCTTCTGTATCTTATCAATAGTGTTGTTAATGTGTTTGTATTTTCACAAATGAAATGTCAAGAACTTATTCTACTATAAAGTGAAAATAAAACCACCAAAACTTCTGTAAGAATGGGTTAACTAAATATACAATAGTAACAATGCAAACAACGATGGACTGGGTATTTTTACGATTATTCGTGTGTATCGGCCGTTAATGCAATAAATAAATATATTTGTAGCAAACTTTTTATTTAGCACTAAACTTTAGTAAATACTATTTTAAGCTATTTATTTTTAGGTAGGCCTCTGTTACATATACATGTTTAACATGATCATAAAAAATAAAACTATCATAATATGTAGAACCATATACAATTGTTGTAAGCAAACATTTTACTTTGCATAAGTGAAGTTTTTTAATTTAGAATTAAAGTTGTGTTATTTTCAATAAAAATTTTACTTTTTATTTTTCAGATAATTACTTATGTTTCCATGGATATTGTTTTCTTATTTGTACAATTAAAACTATATTTTAGATAATAACATATTTGGCATAGAGCTTATAATAAATCTAGCAACAAGTCTAATCATTCGTATCAACACTTAAGAAATAACTCGTAAATAACTTTTAGAAAATTTTTTTCTATATCTAAAGATATTCCTGAATACTTTACAGCCATGAGTGGTATGATTCTTAAAATAATACTTATGACAAAAACACGTTAAGTAATACGTAGTGAAAAATACAAATAGTATTTAAATTAAAAGTGTTTTAGAATTAGTTATACATTATAATAAAATTAAATATTAAACCATACAATTTGTTAAACGTCAGTCTTCTCCAAACAGGTAATTGGAGCTATAAATGTGTAAGTTATTAATATGATAATTTTAGAAGTTATTATGTGTATAAATACTTAAATATTAATATGCAATATCTAAATATTTATAGTATTTAAAAATTTTTTTTTTTTACTGTTATAGGCTTAAAAGCAATTTGTAAATATTTGGAAATTGGTATATTCAACCTTGGCTAATGTTAGAAAATTTTATAAATTCATTAAAATAAATTGTAAATTAGGATAAATAGTTATTTTTCGTAAGTTCAAATTAAAATGGCGATGGTAGGAACTAATTTCCTCAAATTAGACGATAATAATATATGGGTTAGATGGATTCCAACATTAGCAATTACGTATTTTACAAATGCATGAAATCGTTCCAGTTTGTAATGGTCAAAACTTTTGGCAAACTGTTTGCATCCTGTTCCGTAATTACAATGAGCAATTTTATGAGATTTATTGCCAGTAAGCTTAATGACTGTAAACCCATTGTCACACTCCAACTTTGCATTTCGTTTTAATTAGATTTTTCGTGGAATGAAATTTTTATTTTTCGGTATTATGTGATTGCCTAACAAGTAAAATTAAACTAATAGGTAGGCCTATATTTACGTTAATGCAATTATTGTTTTATCAATAAATAAGCAAATAAAGATCAAAGAATTTAATATACAACCATTTTATTGCAGAACAAAAATATAAAACATTTGAATTTCTTGAAACTATCTAGTTATCTTTTGTAACTACTGTTTAGTTTGCCTGCATTGCGCTACAACATGAATTTTATAAACTAAAACTACTGTATTACGAAAATAATTATAGGAGGCATGAGTCCAACAACATTTAAGTTATCGATGGAAAATATTTTTATTTTTACTAAAAACTTTCTGAACAATAGTGTCTAAATCAGTTTATTTTTTTTAACTATTCTTATTTTAAAAACATTACTAGAATTGCGAAAATCGATGATCAAAAACACTAACTGTATTACAACATATAGGTGTGTCATTGTTGTGTAAACAAAATCAGATGAGTGTACAAGAGAGAACGTCTTTTAACATCAGAAAAACATAAACAAAAGTATTTATAAAATGTCCTAATATCAGTAATAGTTTATTTATATTAAACGTTTCTTTTCAAACTATATATTTGTATTACTACAGTGAAACAACTCATTAATTTAAATAATAATTATCTGTCATTTCTTATTTTCTAAAATTGAAGTTAATGTTTATCCGATTTCAATATTAACCGATAATGTAAAATGTGTTTTATACAAGGCAAATATATTGACGTGCTATTATAGTGGTAACTGGTAATTTCACCTGAGTTTTCTATCTAAGATACAATTAAGTTTGATATCATTCTAATAGATGTCAACAGATGCACTGCTCGTGTGAAATTATTTTGTAGAAATTGTTTTCTTGTTGTGTATGTTTATATAGTTTAATATAATACTTATTACTAACATACTTATTTAAAACTTATAAATTATTTGCATATAATAAGGAGGTTTTAAGATTAAACGAACCATCTCCTTGTTTTTGGATAAAAAAAAAAACATTTTACTCAATTTCGTAGATTTAAATTCTTGGATCTTGTCTGATAATATTATTAATATTGTAACTTCTTAATGCAAACAAATAACTTATCAAATTGGATAAATATCAATACCTATAACACAAAATCAGTTTATATTTTTTAGCTATACAATCAGGCTACTGCAACTAAACATTCATGCCTTACACAGTTTTAGAGTAACACAGTTGGATTCCTTTTTATCATCTTGTATTAGAAAAATTATCTGCACACTATCGCTTTCCAGTCTTACGATGTAGGCTTTTCTTTAATTATAATACCGAGCATATGGATTTATATTAAGTCTCAGTCTTAGAAAGAATATGTGTAAGATTGAAGTATTACTATTAGAGTAATACTGGTTTGTATAAACGGAGGTAAGAATAAATATGTGATATAATATGTGGCTAAATGTATTTTAAGTACTGAACGATCCTATAAGTAAATTTATGAGGAGTTAGAAAAGTATTGAGATTTAATGAATTAATATTTAGTTTTAATTTTACGTTTAGTCATAAAAAAATATATTTAGTCATAGTTTTTGGTTTTGGTGAGATTAGTTACAATTACTTAATTTCAATTACACAATGACTTTCTGTTACATAACTATTTATTTACTCAACTGTTTGTAGTTCTTTTAATACTGCGTTTACATAACCTCTTTTGAAACTCCATACTTATAATGTCTTTTAAACGAATATGTATAACGTTTATTAATAATTAAAAATATAAATTATTTATTTTAATATTGCACATATGTATATAAGTCTCTAACACTAATTCATTAAAATATATGCACAAATAATGACAATGTCACTTGCTGCAAGTGTTTAGTAAGATTGAGTTTATTTGTTAAACATTCTGAATATCATACTGATCGTTAATTTATTTTTACATGTTCCATGTATTACACGTTCAACTCTGCAAATTGTTTACGGGTATAAAGAACTACTTGTTTATGCTACAGTTGATTTTTCATCTCTTAGTTAAGGCTCAAACTTAGAATAAGGCTCATTTAACATGCAGCATATCAAAACTTTGAACAGCCATAACTTTTTTCATGATCATCCATTTTTCATTTTTATCATGTCGTTGTGTTTGTCTCATCAAGACCTTTAAAATGATATGCATAACAACCCATGCTTACATTTAAGATTTTTCACCGATTCCTGACGGGCCGTCCCCCAGAGGAGGTGAAAAATCAGCCATATTCGAAAAAAGTAGTTTTTTATACCCATAAACAATTTTCAAAGTTTCAATTGTGTAAGTGGAACCTTGAAAAAGATATTGGGTTGTTCCGGGACTTTTTGCCACCCTTGTATGAAATATGTATAGTGTTTAGACAAAATAAGGCATAGACCACCTGATGATTAAACATATTATTGCTTTATAATTTAAAATATAACCCAGTGGTACGATAAAATATACGAAACTAAAAAACGTGGTTAAAAAAACAAAAACAATTACGAAGATAGTCGTATATATTTCGGAAATTTTACTAAACGATGACAGTAGCTATACTTTATTTTTAGCAGGAGAGTGGCATCAAAGATAACGACAGGACAAATACAACTTTTTACCAACCAAAAATAATAAGAAAATCAAATACAACCAAATGATTTAAGTATTAAACTAATTTTCTAATAAATAAATAAATAAGAAACAGAAGAAATTATAAATGAAATACAAGTATTATTTCTTAGTATTGCATGAATTTTAGATAACACTTATTAAATTATTATATAATTCAGACCAGAAAAGCAAAAAATATGAACTGAAAACAGACGGTTGAACATTTCTTGGAGAGTCAAAGTGACAGGCTGCGGTACCTTTAAGTCAAATAAATTATCACTAATTTAATTTATCCGATTTATGTTCATATAACCTAAACTATAGAAACAAATATTTCAAGATAAGGAGATGAGTTAAAAACAAAAAACCAATAAAATAAGTATAACTTCTGAGACATCTTACGGCCTAAAATTCTAGCCCCTTTGACTTTGTAATTTTCTATTATAACTTTGAAAAAATCCAGACATCTAAGGATCCTAGAATTTCAATTCAACATCCAAAGAGAGTAATCAACAGACCTCTTGACATTACTGCATTGTTCTGAAATCACTTAACATTAGCAACATAGAGTTATATATAGCAGAATTATTCAATATTTATTTCAAATAAATTTGTATCTTAGCATTCATATAACGACTTAAATTCAATATAAAATGTAGTAGTTATGCTCACGTTATGTAAGATTTAAAAAGCTTTGGACTTTTTAAAGAAAATAAGAACTTCTTTTATTAATTGTAATAATGTTAAAAAATAAACAAATTATAAAGAATTTTTTTATAAAATGTATACATTTAGGATTGACTGTATTCCACTTAAACTGTGTTACTTTTTTTGTGTTATTCCCTTTCAATAAATTGTTACTGTGCTTTTAATATGCACAAGGATTTTCAAATTCAACTGCATGAAAATAGAATATAAACAAAAACATATTTTACGAACCATAAGACCTGAGTAAGTAATTTATAAACAGACCAAACATAAATTAAAGTTATAAGAAAAAAGAGTACAGTAATATTTAAAATGTATTCCAATACAATTACAGACTGAAATTGATATAAAGAAACTTTAAGAAAAATTTTTTTTAAACAACATTGAAGTTCTATTTCATAATGTCAATACATTTATTTAAGAGAACTCAACAACAAACTAACAATAAGATATGTTAAAACAATTTCTGACATTTTATTAATAATTTAAGACTACTTAATTTTATAATTGTATTAGTTAAATTATTATTCTAATTGTCATTTGCAAAAAAATAAAAGTTCTTGGTATATCATGATCAATGACCAATGATCATTATAGTTCAAATGTTTTTTAAATACAGTAAATGAAACATCATGGCATGTAAAAAAAGTAATATAGATTTTGGATTGTTGCCAAACAATATAAATGGGAGTGGTAATCTTAAGGAATACAGAACGTCCCTTGTCTTAAAGGCGCCAGTGAGTACTAAATATTACATTCAAAATTTGTCTGAGTTATTTACGTTAGTAACTTTAGTTATTTATATTTATTCATTATATATACATATAATGGTGTTATATAATTGAATATAAGTTAAGATATAATTTAATAAAACAAAGAAAGCACTGTTTAGTTAATTATAGTACAACGTGTACAGGTTACAATAGAATACAAGTATAAGAAGTTTATTTATAGTATTAAAAAAATTATATATTATTTACATCTATGCTTTACTATCACTGTACATATTATTCGATTCATGTAGTTTATAGTATTAAATCTAATTTTAAATATTATATATCTATTAATAAATGCAACTTTTTATGATTGGTTAAAAAAAATACAAAATCGTTGTACTTTTAACTAAACAAATCTTATTAAAGCTTATATTGAATAAATAAATACACTTGCAATTAAAAGTGGTGTTAATATTATTGCAAAGTTCAGGCATAGTTGCCAATGTAAAGATTTAAGAACTTATTTTATTTAAATAAAATCTGATTTAGCATAAATTCTACAGTGCGACTACTTTTAATATCGAAAAATAAATTTGTCATTTTCTTTTATGCTATACAACTGTTTTATTAGCAACATTTTATAAATTGCCATTATTTAAACATATTTACAAATGTAACTCGTTAAGTTAATTTATAAAAAGTAGTAACATTTAATTAAAATAGTATTTTATCAAACCATGACTTTAAGGCACATTCACTTATATTTAGCAAGATACACCCAGACTCTGAAATTGAGGAAATTTGTGCGTTCCTCAGCTAATAATAACTATTTCCCAAACCATCTTATTTCAAGTTCCTTTGATATGTAAAACAAGTACTAAAAATAAGAAACAATTTTCGTTTTTCAATTAACTGCAAAAAATACATCGGATTTTTAGTGTAATGCTTTGCATAATATTGTAGTATGATTATAATCCATCTTATAATCCATTTAATTGTCGTAATATCGTAATATTGTTTTAAACAAAATATAATAACGAGTTTTATAAATATTTAATATGGATCGAACAATGCAGAAACATATTTGTGATTGAAATTAAATGCGACAAATTGATTTACCTAAAGAAAATATTTGTGAATTAATTCCTTTTCTCTACAAATATTATTTCGTAATTGAATTAACTTTATTTATTAAAACTTTCTAACTGAATGGAAAAACTAAAGCAAAAACAAAATAACACTCTATTTACAGTCGTTATTTTCGGAAAATAAAATTGGTTTTAATACAAGGAAAGGTATTATCATATAGTGAAATTATTTTTTAATCTTTATTAATATAAACGCAAAGGTAAGAGCGTTAACTTTGTAGAATTTAAAATACAAAAGTTATAGTATTTTTGAAGTATAGTTACAATATAATTTATGTAAACATTATATTTATAGCACTGTTATATGAAGCTAGAAGTGATGTGTGGTTGCCTATAAAACCATTTGCTGACTTCCTAGATATTACTTTATTTAAGTTTATATGATTTGGGGAAGCTAAATGATGATACAAAATGTTTGTAACTTCTAATTTTAATACTTAAAAGACAAACTGAAAATGTAAATATTACTTTATTTAATTTTAACAGTTATAGTAAAATTTCCAAAAACAATGATTAAATATTGTATATTTCTAGGTATTTATAATAATGATTATATATAATTTTCTGTTCAAATAAATGTCCATCTAATAAAAAATTACCTACCAAATATAAATACACAATGACCTTAGAAGTGTGCATTATAGTTGATGAACTAATCTAAAACAGAGAATAGAAAATGGGAAAAATAGAATTACAATTTAAATGTACTATTCAAACCATTTACGATTACTATACTATGCATGGTAAATATCGTTGCTGCTTCGAGAAGGCTTGGAAATCAAGTCCTGTTCACGATCGGAGCGTGTCAGGAATATCCACCGCCTTAGTCAATGTAATTAGTTTGCAAATACGTGCTATTATAAGAACCTAAAGTGCTATATATGTAGTAACAAAATTGTAATTTTAAAAGAATCTATTAAATTTCCCCTTTAATTTTAACGTGTTTTAATTTTTAATCACATTATGTATTCAAATTAAAATAGTATTTAATTATAATATAATTTTAACAATTTATACAATAATAATTTTAGGTGTGGCTTAATTTATTTTTTACCAACAATTTTGCGAGTAAAATATTGTGTTTAAAACCATCCAGACATTTACTATTGAAAAAGTCAATAAAATATTTAAAAAAAACGTATAGGTATTAAACTTTATATTTTTTAATGCATGTGGATTGTGTGTGGCTATTATGGTTGACAGTCAATAATTAACTATACAATTAGCTAAATTATGATTCGCGTGTTACCAGCGTTTCTACATTATGTCTTTCATTTGGGTAAGTTAAATGGGGAGGATATTTTTCAATTGCGTGCTTAATATTCGGATAAACCTTTTTTCAAATTATATATTGAGTTTTATTGGTGAATGATTTGTATACTAATTTTAACAATTAGTCTTTATCAAATTGGGCGATGTTGAACATTGCGCACATCTAAATATCATATGAAATACAAAATAAAACATACCTTGCTAAAGATACAATATTTGAATAATGTTAAACAACAGAATATATTTTTAGTTTAATAAAAACTAAAAATGTAATTATTTTCTGGATAATAATAAATTATAGTACTGTTCCTTAGAAGTATATAATGACAGTCATTGCAACTACCAGTGTGACGCCAGCATTTTTATGGTTTTATGTTCTTTAATTTGCAAATATTATTTGTCTTATAAACTGTGCTAGTTTTTTCTTTTCTAAAAAAATAAATAATTCAGTATCTTCATGTTTTAATAATACAAAATTTAAATTTATTTAAGAAAATAGCTTATTTTTTAAAATAAACTAAATGTTACAAGTCCTGTTTTATAGCGCAGTCTTATTTTTCGTAATTGTATCGATAGCTAATAATTTACTCTTTAGTAGTTTTTCTCTATATGGAAGCGACCTTGACCAATAACCTAGAGCAATGTGGATTGTAATCACTCTCTGCTACCATTTTGGAATGATAGGGTCAATCAGTAATAATAATTCATTGTTGTGAATTGGCATACGAGGATTTTACCACGTTGACATTAGATGGTTTTCTATCGATTGTGTGCAATTATGTACATCAAACCACTTTGTAGAGTGTACCTGACACTAACTGTCATGTCTCAGCTGGTCTCTGAACTACTCGATTTTGGAGACAATGAATTAATTACTACTATTTCATCAATTCGTACAAATGTATTATGGTGAACGAAATGTTTACACTATACACCAATATATACATCTGCTTTAACTCTGTATCTTTTCTAACACTGTCTGCTAAACAAGACCGCTTTTCGCATTAAAATCACAAAACAATATCAATAGTTACCGTTTTCGTCTCCTCAGAGAACCTATTGTTTTAAAGTGCTTATATTTAACACGCAGTTTTAGAAAAGGACAAATAAATAATAAATAACATTAATTTATTTTATCTCTCTGACACTGACAAGCTTCATTGCTTCTGCATTGCATAATAGTCTTAGAAAGCTTATTTATATCCATTCTATGAACGTTTGACTTTATGCAGTACTCTGTATTGTTCTAATTTTACAGATAACTTAAATTTATAACCTCTCTCACTCCGAAGGAGCATTAGTAGCTCGTCCTATAAGTTTATTAATTGCATGGCACTGACATTCGAGTGTGTTTTTAATGTAAATGTTTCTAATATATATTGCGATATTTGTACTAATCCTTTATGTGTTCTTCCTTAAACTAACCATTACTAAATTGGCTCAGTTTCATCCATATCTACATATAAAGTAATAACTTACGTTGTAAACAAATTAATTAGTGTATACAATCTACTATGAGAAACATATTGAGTTTCACTACACTTCCGGTGTATATTGCACACTAATAAACGGATTCGTAGTTACTACACTCTATAGTTAGTTTGATTAATTAAAGGACTTATTGATAATTTAAAATGAATAGCTTTGATAACTTAAACTATTGTAGTATTCCTCCTGAAATTTTCATTTTGCATATGGTGTAAACTATATTAGTTTCCAGTTTAAAAAATATTAGTGTAAACTAACATAGTTGTGTTAATTTAAATTTTAGTATTATTTTAAAAGAATTACGTTTTAAAATAATAACAAGATTCAATAACAATATAATATTTTGTTGAAATATTATTTGATTATATAATAATTATATTTAATTAACTATTATTGAAATAACTCAAAAGAACAGCAACAACATAATATTTAACTTCACAATTGTAGGTTTAGACAAACCATTTGATAAATTTACTATAGTAGTTTGTTTTAAAAGTATAAATTAAAATAACATGTTTACTAGAAATAACATTTTTATATTTTTTAAATTTCCTAATCAATAAAAAAAAACCTAAAACAATGTAAATTTTCGTTATAAATCGTCAGGATTTATTCTATTAAAACCAAAAAAAATTACGAGAACCAGACAGTAAGTCATAAAAATTAACATAGTAACCAAAGCTATTTAATTACAAAGTATTCAATTAACTTACTGGAAATTAAATTACTAACGTACACTGTAACATATACATACAAAATATAAGAAACATAATATATATGGTATAAAAGTTTTATACTATAAATAATCTTATAATGTAAATAGCTGGTAAATATTCATAGAGATGAGATGCCAGCACATTTCAGTTTCTTGGGTGCTTTACTAAGATTATTAATGTACTTCCGTCAACAATATAATAATTAGTGTGTAGTGAATACTATACCTTGTTCACCGAGAATTTAAAGTGAAGAACCGCCTTACAATGGCTGGCGTTAGGGATTTGGGCCAATGAGGAAAACGAACATTACGTGTGGGACGGGCGACTCTGCGTATGATTCAGAATAGTTCTTAGTAAATAAGCATTCTCTTCACTAGCCCACCCTAACGTTCACGTTCGTCCTTGCGGTAGGACCGCATGTGACACAGTCTGCCCGGCCCATAAATATTGTAGGGGGAGGTGCTTCACTTTAAACTCTCGATGAACAAGGTATAGGCAAACTTTGAAAGGTCTTAGTAAGTTTATGTATAAAAACAAGAGTTTAATTGCAATTTATTTTCTTGCCATAATTTATATTATCCTCATACCTATTTGAAGTGTTTTTCATTCCATATGAAAACTCACTGCACTGTTACTTGGTTTGAACTATAACTGGTAAGTTATATCTTTTAACGGTAAACGTCGCTCCTCCTACTCCTCACCTAGGCACGTTGTGATTGGGCGAGAACGGTGAGGAGGGAGTGGGGAGGACGGAGTATGTCCTAGAATAGTTTAGTTCAGTAGTGTTAAAGCCCTCTGAGGATGATGACTATGTCATTGAAATATGCATTAGGGTACTACATTAAACATAAATTTGTATTAAATTGTTTTTTCTTCTTTCTATTTTTTTATTGTTTTATATTTTGTTATATTTATTCACATGTTACACTGTACAGGGTGATTTTTAAGTATGGAAACGGCTTTATATTGCGCAACTG
>JAGFPH010000274.1:710805-726491 GCA_018207615.1 Philaenus spumarius | reverse complement strand
TCAGCTGCCAAATAAAACAGCTGTTTTAAGCTCGGTCACCTATGTACAAACGAGCCAAAGATTAACGAGATTCTTTAGCGAATTTTCCAACTGCGAGCGAAGCGAAGCGCCAAGTAAGGTCGAAGGTCGAGGCGGGGTTGGGACGCGAAGCGTCCAGGGGCAGAGCCCCTAGTATGATGTAAACTTGATCGATTAGATAATAATAATTAGATGGTTTTTGAAAAATCGAAAAGCTCAAAAAACGTTACACTATGTAAGATAAAAGCTTGTATCTTAAGAACGGGTTGTCGGATCTTAAATAAATATTAAAACGTATTTAAAATCAGGACGAAATTCCTTAGAGAGTATCAGATTTTTTTAATTCCTATGCAAATTTAATTGATCAGTGCACGTTATATAATAATATTAATCTGAAAATAGTTCTTCAGTAGACGGTTTAAAAAAAATATTTATAATGACTTCAATCTTGTTTAAATTATACACAATCGTTGTATATTTCTATATAAACAACGTATTAAAATTTCAAAACTATCGGATTATACATGCTCGAGCTATTAACACATAAAGATCTCGTCTAGCAGTTTTGATTCAAAATGTTTACAAGGTTTCATTTGAATACTTATATTTTACGAACCATTAAACGGGTTTTAAATATCAAAATAGATTTGGATTCATAATAACATTGTCAACAATAAACTATAATTTCATATTTCCATTATCATTTTTGAATGTGTAGGCCTAGTTACTGCTTGAAAATAGAAAAAAAATTCATTTGGTTGGTTGTCGTAACTATAATTTCATATTTCCATTATCATTTTTGAATGTGTAGTTACTGTTTGAAAATAGAAAAAAAATTCATTTGGTTGGTTGTCGTAAATCATATTTATGTGTTAATAACTCGAGTAGTTATTATCCGATAGTTTAGAAATATCCATGCGTTGTTTATATAACAATATACGACGACTGTGTAAAATTTTAACGAGAATGAATAAAAATAAAGGATCTTTGAAACGACCGTCCACAGAAGAACAATTTTCAGATTAATATTTACGATATAACGTGCATTGATCAAGTAAATTTTTATACGAATTAATGCGAATCTGATAGTTTACAGAGAATTTCGTCCTGAATTTTATAACGTTTTTATATTTAAGATCCGAATAACGGTTCGCATGATACAAAAGATTGTATCTAACAAGATTATCGTTCTAATTTACCATAAACTTGATGCGTAACTCTTTATAGCACTAATCGTTAAATGATCTGAACATTTTTTATAGGAACCTCATTTTTTAATATTATACTTATAGACTTGTTGTTTGTATGTAGTATACGTTACATTAAAATCATTTAAATATTTTAAAAGAAATTATATTTTTACCGGAGACAGAGCATTAACTCTTCTCTAATTTTGCGTAAACTTTATACGTAACTTTTTATAATAGGCCTAATCGTTAAATGGTCTAAAAACTGGTATAAGAATTTCATTTTTTTAATAATATATTTGCAGACATGTTGTTTATATATGTAGTATACATTTGATTAAAATCAGTAAAATATTTTAAAAGAAACTAGGGTAGACCCCTGCGTGCTCCGCACGCCAACCCCCGATGGATCCTTCTAAAAGATATGTTATGTTTTATTTATAATAGAGGTGCAGGATTAATAATAACCTCAAAACTAAGATGATAAATAATGTTAAATGTTTAAATCAAATTATTTCGTTTATTTTATAACAGCAGTTATAATAAAAGTTAAAAGAACCAGTAAGGCTCAGGTGTAGGCCTACATTTAATCAAAACCCTTACCAAAACGTTACTATCAATTACCGTATATTATCAATAATTAGGCCTACTATAATATGTCTTATTTATTTTTAATTAAGATGTAACATAGTTTTTTCTTATTTTTAAATCCCTTAAAGCAAGTTTTTATTGGTTTGTGTGTGTTGAAACACGTGTTGGTTGAGCCTAGGCCTAACTTAAAATATTATTTTGTACTAAAAGCGGGACATCCGAATCAACTGTTTTATCTGTTATTTTAATCAATTGGTTGCTATGGCAATGAATGTAAAAACATTCGAGAAGTTGTTTCTTTAGTCTAGGCCTAACTTAAAATTATGTTTAATTTATTTTACCTGTCTTAATGACAACATACACACATGATTTATGTTTTTGTGCACATCTTTGAATGATATAAGATTTATCTTTCAATTGTTGTTTTTTAGTTTTTCATAATGTTGCTTATTTATTGGTATTACAGCTGTTTGGCACTATGTGTTTAACGTTCAACTCGATCCTGTGAATTATTTTTTCCTTGGAAAATACTGGCCACTAATGACTTTCTCTAAGCCAACTGATTCCTTTTGCTGCAATTGTTTGTTCTTAGATGCACAATCACGTGTTTTAATAATCAGCTTGATAGGGAAACTTAAATTGATGATAAAATACGTTTTAAAAAGTTCTTTTATTACATTCTAAATGAAATTATTTAAAAAATGTAAGTAAATTGTGCAAATATAGAATGATTGATCTTTCATTTAAAACGAACCGCGTGTAAAACGGTTCAGTGGAAACATTCAGTAAACTCTTCAAAGAAGTGCAAGTTGAAATTTTACCCCATGTTAAATCTCCGTAAGAAAAGTTTATTTTCCATTTTTGATCCAATTAACATAAATATTTTCAAAATACAAATAAAACCTGCACACATAGGACCGCTAACCTTTGTTTTGGTATAACCCGCATGTAAATTGGTCCAGTAGAACGGTCAGGCTCGCTGTCAGAAGCTTTACATTTTCTCCCTATGTTAAATCTCCATAAGAAAAGTTTATTTTCCATGTTTGATCCAATTAACATAAATATTTTCAAAATACAAATAAAACCTGCACATATAGGACCGCTAACCTTTGTTTTGGTATAACCCGAATGTAAATTGGTCCAGTAGAACGGTTAGGCTCGCTGTCATTAGTTTTGAAAAAGTTTTTTAGAATATAAGATTATTTAAGACATAGCATTACTCTTGTTCTAATTTAGCGTAAACTTAATGCGTTAATTTTTATAGGCCTAATCGTCAATTGGTCTAAAAATTAGTATAGGAACCTATTTTTTTTATTTATACTTATAGACATGTTGTGTATATGTAGTATACATTTTATAAAAATCAGTAAAATATTTTAAAAGAAATTATTTAAGACAGCATTACGCTTGTTCTAGATTGGCGTAAACATAATGCATTAATTTGTATAGGCCTAATCGTTAAATGATCTAAAAATTGGTATAGGAACCTAATTTTTTTATATTATACTTATAGACATGTTTTGTATATGTGGTATACATTTTATTAAAATCAGTTGAATATTTCAAAAGAAACTATAATTTTACCGAAGAAATGTTCACTTTCTGAATTGAAAATGCGTGTTCAGTAAAACCCCATTTTTTCTGAAACTATTTACCAATTTTGAATGAAATTCGATATACATAAAGCAATAGTTGTATAATCATGCTATATAAAAATTAACACAATACATTAACATTTAAATATACAAACTCACCGTTGTATACAAAACAAACCGATCAAATCCCAGTATGCAAATAACTAATTGATTCATATTCCAGTATCCAACAACCACATGTAATATATCGAGAAAATGTGTAATGGGTCTCACTTTTTCACAGAATGCATATATATACTTTATTTATACGTGTGTTAAATTTCGTTTAGTTCTGTTAAATAATTTACAAGAAAAATACATTAATTTAACCGACAAATCGCTCGCCGCTGGATGCAAATCACGGCTTATTGATGCATAGCCAACACAGTTTTACAAATAAAACAAAATAATAAAAAATTTACGTATCCAGCTCAATTTTTTACAGAATATATATAAATATATACTTTATTTATACGTGTGTTAAATTTCATTTAACTCTATAAATTAATTTACAAGAAAAAATCATTTCGCTCGCCGCAAGATCTAGGGTAAATCAAGGTTTATTCATACAAATGACCAAGACATTTTTATAAATAAAATACAGTAATTAAATTTTATCTTATCTACCTGACATTTTCACAGAATGCATATACAGGGTGTTACAAAAAGGTTGGGCTGGCTACGCATATTCAGATTCTACATGCAAAAAAAGTCGAAAATGTAGTATAACATTTTTTTAGATTTCGGCTTAGTTTAGCCGTAATCCGCCATTTTGTATTAAAAAAAATAAATAAATAATAACTCAAAAGCCCTTATTAGAGATATTTTTATGAAACTTAGTATACACTTTAACTCTATAGCTATAAACATTATCCCAAAATATCTTTCATTAGACTCATCAAATTTCAAAATGGCGGCCATTTAAAAGTTTTAAAGTCAAATTCATGAAAACCAGCTACTAAACAAAATTTTACTAGACACTAAATTTGAAGCCCTTTTCATTTAAAATTGAATGACACTTTAATTGTAAAAATTGGTTAATAAATATCAAAATGGCGGCCATTTATCAATTTCAAAGGAAAATTCCATTAAAACTAGGGACTAGAAAAACTCCAAATTGTTCAATTTAAATTTTAAAACATAAATAAAATTTTGTTTAGTAGCTGGTTTTCATGGAATTTGACTTTAAAACTTTTAAATGGCCGCCATCTTGAAATTTCATGAGTCTGATCAAAGATATTTTGGGAAAATGTTTATAGCTATAGAGTTAAAGTTTATAATAAGTTTCATAAAAATATCTCTAAGGACTTTTGAGTTATTAATTTTTTTTTATATACAAAATGGAGGATTATGGCTAAACTAAGCCGAAATCGAAAAATGTTATACTAAATTTTTGACTTATTTTTGCATGTAGAATATGAATCTGCATAGCCCGCTACAAAAATAACTAAAAAATTGTTAAATTAAAAAAAATATGGTTTTAGGTTAATTTTGGTTGTTGTAGACAATTACCAAGAAATTATATTTTTAGTTTTTTGTCGATAACTCAGTTATCCTTTGACCTACTGAAATTACAGAAAAAGCATTTGGTCTGTCGTTAAAAAAAGAAAATATTTTGTCTCTTGTACATCTTTTGTAAACTTAACGGTTTTCAAGATATTCTACGTTAACAATTTGTAACGGCCGCCATTTTAAAAATTATAAAAATAAATTCTTTGTGTTTGGTACACTTGTTAATCGTAACATATAAAATGCTTATTCCAAATTTGAACTCGATATCTTATCTATTTCCAGAGTTACAATGAGTTTTTGTAAAAAAACAAAATGGCGGATTACGGCTAAACTAAGCCGAAATCGAAAAAATGTTATACTACATTTTCGACTTATTTTTGCATGTAGAATCTGAATATGCATAGCCAGCCCAACCTTTTTGTAACACCCTGTTTATACTTCATTTATACTTGTGTTAAACTTCATATAAATTTATTAAATTATTTACAAGAAAAATACATTTAACCGACAACACGCTGGCCGCTAAATGTCTAATTAAGGTTTATTCATACATGGCTAATTAATAGGCCTAGAGTTGTACAAATAAAATAATTACATTTTTTATCGTATCTAGTTGAAAGATGCGTATCAACGCAAGGAGGTCACCATTGGGATCTCGGAAAGTATTAATTTTACAGCAAACTTTAAATGAGGAAACTTCCTTGTTTTTTGATAAATTAAAAAAATTGTAGGGCCTAATTAAAATATTTGTAAATGTAAGCTTTTTTCCAATATGGTGGTCAACTTTGAAATTTCTCATAGAAGCCAATATTTTATGACGGATTTATTCTTGGTGTTTTTTTATCAACTTAATTTTAGCCACTAGGAGAGCTAAAACTTTCAGAAACTCTTATTTGAACAATTATTAAAGAGGCATTTACAGTAAGTATTACCATTTGCAAACAATAAAATTTAACTCAAAGTGCAATATTTCTTACAGTGGAATGTTAAAAAGCTGTTGCAATTTCACAAATACTTTATTTTATACAAAAAAACTTACTTATATTACTGTTAAAAGTTGATAAATAGCTTACATGAAAACTGTACTATTTTTACAGATTTCTGCTCCTAAATCGTAAAGCCTACATAGTATTGTAACAAACTTCTTTGTATGGTGGCAACAAAATTTTTTGGGACACAAAAAGGCAGTAAAGATGACCTAATTAATTATGACTTAAAGCAGGTCTTCAAAGTGTCCTCCATCTTCATAAATTCATGAAAGCGCCCTCATGTGCAAGTCATTTACGGCTCGTGCTAACGTGTTAAACAAAATGTCCATCACTTTGTGGAACATTTCTTCCACCGAAGCATACTTACCTATCGGTGTATAGTTCGTCCTTCAAGTGTTCCCAGAGAAAGAAATATAATGGGGTTTGGTCCGGGGACCTGGCTGGCCGAGCTACATTTCCGTTTATGACTATCACTTTATCTGGGAAGTCACTATTCAGAAAGTCGGCGGCTGCGTAAGCGATGTGTTCCGGAGCTCCGTCTTGCTGGAACATAAGTTGAATTCTCATATTCAGCGGCAAACAAAACTTCCTCTAATAACTGAATTTAAGCTGGCTGTTGTAAGAGTCGCATGGTACAAATGGACAGCCGAGACACGATTACCCTATATAGCGCACCAGCAGTTTATAGGAAATCCAACTTGATGATGAAGCTCTCTTACAACCAGAAGGTTTTCTGTTGACCAGTAATGGTTGTTTTTATGGTTAAACTTTCCATTATTCAAAAAATTGGTCTCATTTGTCCAAATAATAATTTAAGAAACTAGGGTTGTTAGTAAACTCTTCAGCCAGCCACGCGCAAAACGTACGCCTCTTTCCTTCATCTCCAGGCATTAAACCTTGAACGAGAGTAAACTTGTAAGAGTGGTGTTTGTGCTTACGAAGTACATTTTACATTGTTCCGAATGACAAATGGTACAGACGTGCTACTTTTCTGATTGAGGCCTTGGGGTGCACCACAAAATATGCTAAGATATCTGCCTCGACATCTTTGGTCAAAACTCTTGGTCTTTTGTTAACAAAAGACCCATTCAATCTTAGATTTCCAACCAGTCTTGTGAACATCTTACGGTTAGGTGCTGCCCCTATCCGGGTATCTTTCAGCGTAGCGGTTTGCTGCCAAGAAAGTGTTCTTTCCACATATAAAATAAACTTCCAACTTGTCAACTTTTTCATTAGTAAACTCCATATTTACAACATACAAAATAGCGAAACAAAGAGCAGGCTTCCATAACTCATTTTTTCAAAGAAACAACTACACAAAAATATTTTAAGTAAACATAAACTACAATGAAACAAAAATAATATTAATTTGTTATTCAAAACTACAACAAACGCTGGTTAATATACTAATGCCGGTAACAAAGCAATTACTAGGAAAAGAGGTAAACACAAAAGTGAAAATTTGCAACAATGAACCAGCTGGTTGCCTAGCAATACAATCATGTGTTACTGTTTTATACTGTAGCGAGCTGTACTTGCACTTACACAATATACAGTGGTTGCGTTAGCGATTTTTAAAATAATTTAAGTGTGTTTTTTGTATAAAATAAAGTATTTGTGAAATTGTAACAGCTTTTTAACATTCCGTTGTATAAAATATTGAACTTTGAGTTAAATTGTATTGTTTGCAAATGGTAAAACATGCCTCTTTAATAAAATTGTTAACATAAGAAATTTCAAAGTTGGTCGCCATATTGGAAAATGGCAGACTTTTACAAATATTTTAACTACGAATTTTGTAATTTCTCAAAAAACAAGGAAATATTACCTATTTAAAGTTTGCTGTAAAATTAATACTTTCTGATATCTCAATGGTAGCCTCCTTTAGTTGATCACCCTGTATAATGTAATTTATACGTGTGTTAATTTCAAATAATAATCGTTGACTAGTAGTTCTGTAAACAGTAGACCTCGCTCGTTGAAATAACAAATGTGGTTTTGAGCTTATGTTAAAAATAGTGTGCAAGTAAGGAAGTAAGCACAAGGTTTAGCCAGTGAAACATTATTTACAATCCCCGCGATTCCTGGATTTCTAGTTCTCGTTTTTATTTCTTTTCTTGAGCTTTAACGGCCAAAGATTTTCTTTTACAGGCATTGTGTTTTATTTAGGTTAATAATGCGTAAGATAGCTAAAAATATCGCGTTATAGAGGGACAACATACAATTAAATATTTACATACTTAAATAACTCAAACTTAAAAATGTATCATAAGTTCCATATCATATTCCAATATTAGAAATAATGAAAACAAACGATGTTAAAACGTCGTGATAGTGATCTCAACCCATGTACCAACACTTCCCACGGTGTCCTACAATCATTTTTTGTATGACCTTTATCGCCGCGAGGTTTCATTTGTTTCATCTCATTTTGTAATTCAAGTAAAGCTAAGTCAAATACTTTTATGAAATTTACAATGATAATTTACAGGTATACAGTTCAATGCTTTGATTTATCCTCTACACTTTCTTATAATAATATGTAATTTTTGGGCAAATGATATATTCCTAAATTACTATTCAAAACAGGCCTAGTTTTGTTAGCAGTCTTGACTTGAACCGAGAGGGTAGCCGAGCTGGACTAGTGATAAATAAAGAAAAAACGGTACTCCAAAGCAACGGAAAACAAGAAGATCTATTCCTAATAAAATAAAGTTAATGTGGGTAGCAGAAGCAACATATCTGAAACCAATAATTTCTTTTCATAATGGTTGAAGTAAGGAAATTAATAGAAACATTACTTTGGCTTGGAAGAAGTACTGGTCTATGAAATTCATTTTTAAAAGCAACACGGGGCAAGGCCTTAGACTCTAGCAGTATAACATTTAAAATACATTTAAAATTCATTGTGTGACGTATGGAACACAAACGTGGTCTCAACAAAATATCTCAAACTATTTTTGAGATATCCACGATTCAAAATTTAAAAAACGACTAACAAATTATGCCATTTTTGACGATAATGCTGAATTTGCTTCAAAAAAAGTAGAAGGTTCCGGCAGATCGTTTATATTTTACGAACTGTTTGACGGATTTTTAAAAGTGAAACAAATTTGAATTCACAAAGAAGTTGTCAACAATATACCATAATTTCATATCTTCTTATATTCTAAAAAAACTTTTTCAAATCTAATGACAGCGAGCCTGACCGTTCTACTGGACCGATTTACATGCGGGTTGTACCAAAACAAAGGTTAGAGGTCCTATATGTGCAGGTTTTATTTGTATTTTGAAAATATTTATGTTGATTGGATCAAACATGGAAAATAAACTTTTCTTATGGAGATTTAACATGGGGTAAAATTTCAACTTTGCACTTCTTTGAAGAGTTCACTGAAGGTTTCCACTGAACCGTTTTACACGCGGTTTGTTTTAAATGAAAGATCAACCATTCTATATTTGCACAATTTACTTACATTTTTGAAATAATTTCATTTAGAATGTAATAAAAGAACTTTTTAAAACGTATTTTATCATCAATTTAAGTTTTCCTATCAAGCTGATTATTAAAACACGTGATTGTGAAACTAAGAACAAACAATTGCAGCAAAAGGAATCAGCTGGCTTAGAGAAAATCATTAGCGGCCAGTATTTTTCAAGGAAAAAATTCACAGGATCAAGTTGAACGTTAAACACATAGTGCCTAACAGCTGTAATACCAATAAGTAAGCAACATTATGAAAAACTAAAAAACAACAATAGAAAGATGAAACTTATATCATTCAAAGATGTGCACAAAAACATAAATCATGTGTGTATGTTGCCATTAAGACAGGTAAAATAAATTAAACATAATTTTAGGTTAGGCCTAGACTTAAGAAACAACTTCTTGAATGTTTTTACATTCATTGCCATAGCAACCAATTGATTAAAATAATAAATAAAACAGTTGATTCGGATGTCCAGCTTTTAGTACAAAATAATATTTTAAGTTAGGCCTAGGCTCAACCAACACATGTTTCAACACACACAAACCAATAAAAACTTGCTTTAAGGGATTTAAAAATAAACGGTACCAGGAACTGGCACATACTTTCTCACAAACATATTTAAATTATTAAACAGATTCACTTTGACTTGTAGGGTGGGGTAGGAGAGGTGATTTTTTATTAAAGTTGGAGATTAACTAATAAATATTATTATTATTATCTAGAGAGAAAACTATTCTATCGATTTCGAACAAATTTGCACCAAACACGTCAATTAGGTCTTTATAGATGCACGAAAAAAGGTTTTGAAAAATTTTGAAAAACAATCCCCTTTATGGCCAAACCCCCCCAAAATCAGTTATTATTATTATTATTAGCTAAACGAGAATTAAAGGCTACAAATAAGCAAAATTTTATCAAAATCGTTAGAGCCGTTTTTTTATAAAAAAATTATAACTGGTTTTTTTGGGGTTTTTTGGCCAAAAAGGGGGTTGTTTTTCAAAATTGTTCAAAACCCTTTTTCGTGCATCTATACAGGACTACTTGACATGTCTGGTGCAAATTTGGTTGAACTCGATTAAATAGTTTTCTCTATAGCTTTGTATACATACAGACATACAGACATGCAGACATACATACAGACATACAGACAGACATTTTGTAAAAACCACTTTTTTGGACTCAGAGGGTCCCAAAACGGATATTTCCACAAAAATCTCAACATCGATTTTTTTTGCTATCACTATACTTTCTCTATACCATAGTATAGTGAGAAAGTAATAAGAAAAAACTATGTTACACCTTAATTAAAAATAAATAAGACATATTATAGTAGGCCTAATTATTGATAATATACGGTAATTGAAGGTAACTTTTTGGTAAGGGTTTTGATTAAATGTAGGCCTACACCTGAGCCTTACTGGTTCTTTTAACTTGTATTATAACTGCTGTTATAAAATATTCGAAATAATTTGATTTATACATTTAACATTATTGATCATCTTAGTTTTGAGGTTATTATTAATCCTAAACCTCTATTATAAATAAAGCATAACATATCATTTTAGAAGGCTCCATCGGGGGTTGGCGTACGGAGCACGCAGGGGTCTCCCCTAGTTTATTTATCTATTTTTGGATTTGTAGTTACCGTTAAAAAAAAATATAATTTCGATTTGACTGTTTGTGTAAAACATCATTATTGCTAATAACTCGAGTATTAATGTTACGATGGTTCTGAATTTTTAATATGTACTTTATACTGTCATATGCGACGATTGTATAAATTATGAACTTGATCTTTTAGATAATTATAACTCGATGGGTTTCGAAAAAAGTGTATTGGAAAGCTCAAAAACGTTACGTTATGTTAGATAATAAACGCTTGTATCTTAAGAACTGGTAGTTGAATCTTAAATGTTAAAACGTATTTCAAATTAAGACAAAATTCTCTATAAAGTACCAGATTTTGATTAATTCGTATGAAAATTTACTTCATCAATATACTTCAATTATATCGTAAATATTAATCTGAAAATAGTTCTCCGGTGGACGGTTGTTTCAAAAATCCTTTATTTTTTATTCAATCTCGTTAATATTTTACAAAGTCGCCGTATATTACTATATAAACAACGTATTAAAATTTTAAAACTATCGGATTATACCTACTTTAGTTTTTTTTTAACACATACAGATTTCGTATAGGAATTTGATTTAAAATTGTTACAAGGTTTTAGTAAAATTCTTATATCTTACGAACTATTGAACAGATTTTAAATATTAAAATAGATTTGGATTCTTAATAAAATGGTCTATAATAAAATATAATTTCATATTTGTATAATCTTTTTTGAAGTTGTAGTCACTCTTTGAAAATAAAAAAAATCGATTTGACTAGTTGTAAGATTACTCACTTTCATGTGTTAATAACTCGTGTACGTATTATCTGATAGTTTTGAAATTGTAATAAGTTATTCATATAGTAATATATGACAACTATGTAAAATTTTAACGATAATTAATAAAATTAAAGGATTTTTGAAACAACCGTCCACAGAAGAACTATTTTCAGATTAATATTTACGATATAACGTGCATTAACCAAGTAAATTTGCATACGAATTAATAAAATTCTGATACTCTATAGAGAATTTCGTCCTGAATTTAAAAACGTTTTAATATTTAAGATCCGATAAAAGCTTCGCACTATACAAAAGATTTTCCAACAAGATGTAACGATTATCGCTCTAATTTACTATAAACTTTATGCGTAACTTTGTATAGCCATAATCGTTCAATGGTCTAACAATTTTATTGTTCTAGTAACCTCATTTTTACATTATACTTATAGATATATGTTATCTATATTTATTTAGTATACATTTTATTAAAATCATTTAATTATTTTAAAAGGAATTCTGTTTTTACTGAAGACAGAGAATTATTCTTGCTCTAATTTAATATGTATAACTTTTTATAGGCCTAATCGTTAAATGGTTAAATAAGTGTTTATGTTATACCTATAAACATGTTGTGTATTTGTAGTATACATTTTATTAAAATCAGTTGAATATTTTAAAAGAAATTTTATTTTTACCGAAGAAATGTACACTTTCAGTTATTGAAAACGCGTGTTTAGTAAAACCTTATTTTCTCTAAAACTATTTACCAATTTTTAATGAAATTTTATGTACTTAAAAACAATGTATGTATTAATATGATATATCAAAATTAACACAATACTTTAATATTTAAATATGCAAACTAACCGTTGTATACAAAACAAACCTATCAAAACCCAGTATGCAATAACTAATTCATTCAAATCCCATTATTCGACAACCGCATTTAACATCCTGATAAAATGTGTAATGGGTCAAATTTTTTCACCGAATGTACTTCATTTATACGTGTATTATATTTCATTTAGATCTATTAACTAATTTACAAGAAAAATACATTCAACCGACTACACGCTAGCACTAATATAAATGTAAATAATTATGGTTTATTCATATATGGATAATAGAGTTTTACAAATAAATACAATAATGACATTTTATCGTATCTAGCTGAATTTTTCACAGAATGTGCATACATATTTTATTTATACGTGTGTTAAGTTTAATTTAAATATATTAATTAAATGGATTTTACCGACACCACTCATAACAAAACATAACCGAAGGACAGTTTTACAGTTATACAGTTTTACAAATAAAATAATTAAATTTAATCGTAGAAGTCTCATTTTTTCACAAAATGCGTATTATTATATGCCTTATTTATACGTGTGTTAATTTTCAATTAAATTACAAGAAAAATGTATCCAACCGACACCACCATAACCAAAAATAATCAAAGGACTGTGACATACAGTTTTAATTTAAAATAATAACATTTAATCGTAGAAAATCTTTTTTTTTTCACAGGATGTGTATATCTATTTATACGCATGTTACGATTAAATATAATAATTATGTTCTTAAATTAAATAGAATAGTTTTGTTTATTTGATAGTTCTGGATAAATTTGTAATGTAGCGCTATCGTCACCTACTAAAGCCATTACGCCGTTTACAATGTTCTCCTTATTTAGTCCAGGATCTGAAGGGCGTTGAGTATGCACGGAAAGCCTGACACAATTTGATTTCTGATTATTGTTGTAGGTACTATAGTGACCATGAAAAGCTACGTTGTCGCCCCCTAGCGTGGTCGACATCGCCAGGGGGAGGAGGGAATATGGCGGGGGCGCCGTTTATTAAAACGCTTATAACTTGAGAACCGTTCAAGATAGAACATTGAAAAAAGCGGCAATATACTCCATAAAATATGAGCTTTAAAAAGGTTATTACGTTTATAGTCGTATAGTTGTTGGTTTATGAGTAAAAAGAATTTTTATTGGTAAATGAACAACAATGGTGATTCAAATAAGCAAAGTCAATAGTTTTGTACTAAGAAAATCACTAAATAGGTCAAATATAGACATTTAAGTTATTAAAAGTGCTTCAATAAATTTAAGAAAGCATGTTGAACAGTTAATGCTACTATAGAGATGTTTTATACGTAGCACTAATATATACAAATGCTCCGCGCGCGCCACCGGCGACGAAAAACCCAACATTTTATACCTTGTTCTAGTTTTTTTTAATGTTTAGTATGAAGGATTGGTTTGACAAAAAAAGTCATTCAATCCTATTTTAAAGAACAGTAAATTTACTACTATTTAAAATGAAAATCATCTTCCTGCGGATAATACTTTTCAAGTTGCAGCCATTCAAATTTCAATCAAATTTTAAAAATTTTCAAAAATTGTTAGTTTTTAGATAGCATTTGTGTTTTTTCACCGTGAAACAAGGATTTTCAGCAAAACTGATAAGGACTAATTTTAAAGTAGAGAAATATAACTTTAATATGTGACCGAAATGGGATTTCTACCATGAATAACTTCTAAGATACAGCTGTTTATATTTTGGGCACACTTCAAAGAAATAAATAATATGGAATGTAAAAAAACCAAAAGAATTGCAAAATGTAAATTGTTGGAAAAGGTTACAGTTACATACAAAATAACATAACATTACATTAAATGAAAGACTTTATATTTAGGAAAATAAAAAATGTTATATAACTTCTTTTAAAGTAAAATATTACAGTGGTTATTTTTGCTTTTTCATTTAACAATATTTTACTTTTAGTGATATCTAATAGTGAGTATCAAGTCAGACGTATTACTTCTTTTCTTGAAATGTTAATTTGGGTTAGCTAAACTTTTCGGATAGCCTAATAACTCATGGATTAACAGATCCTAGATGTGAATATCCCTTTGATTTGCTAGTACTACTTTTGAGTTAATTTTTGTTGGTGAAGGGGTTTTCTTTGTTTCCTTTGCTGTTTTTCAGGCATTGTTGAAGACATTGTCATCACTGGGCTCCTCATGATTGGCTCGTACAAAACTTTTATTTTGTCAACAATTCTTTGCGTCTTAAAATTTTTTAACAGAATTTTCCCATTTTCTTGTAAGTTAAATAGGAATTTCGATATTTCTTCTGTGATAATAACTCAACTCACTATGTTTCTCAACTCTAAAGGGTTGTTTTGTTCATTTATAAATTTAATAATAAGATGCATTTTCATCTCTTTCCACCCTTGTATTCTCCATTCTTTATGTCGCAATGTCACATGCCCTAATACCTGCAGTTCGATCTTGCTCATTTTTATCCTCGTTTTTCTTGGAGTTGTTGTGTATTTGTACCACAAATTTGGATCAAAGCACCTCATTGAACTACAGTCAACTCTAGGATTCTCATCCAGTTACAATGATACCTCGTTCGTGTGAATGTCGGAAAGCGGGATTGAAATGTTTAGCCATATGTTCGTTTTTCTGTGGTGAATCGTACAGTAAAATTAGATTAAAAAAATACCCAAACTGGAGAATCCAAAACTGATTGTTGGAAGTTGTTCATTACCCTTTGCTCTAAATGTGGTAAAAAGTCTCCACCGATACAGCGTCGGGTTTGGGGATGGGAGGGGAAGAACGGTAAAAAATGTGTGTTTTTTTTAGGGTTTTTTAAATTATTTCATAAACCCTTCACTTTAGAGCTTAATTTGTTCAATAACTTTTTAAAGTAAATTAAATTCTCTACAGAAATGGTTCTGTACTCTTTTTTTGCTGCGATCGATAGTTTAGGAGATATGGCGGGGTAAAAGTAAGGTATTTCTCTAGGTTTGGGTGAAAACGTGTTTAAATTGACAATTTCTCGGCGATTTA
>JAGFPH010000274.1:693138-703623 GCA_018207615.1 Philaenus spumarius | reverse complement strand
CTGTCAGATTGAACTGTTGATCAATACAACAAATAGCCTTTTGTTCTTTACCTCTATAGCAAGGACACCGTGAGTTACTGCACCCTCAAAGTTGGTTAAGCAGAGGTCAAAATGTTTCCTAGAGCTACCAATTCTTCTGTCAGATTGAACTGTAGCAGTAAGACTCTTGTTTGTTCTAAAAATTTTAAAGAGTACGGCTTTCATTTCTTCATCAATTATAATAATGTAAGATGTTTTTGTACGGTTTTAGTTGGTTTCTGGTTTTACTTTTATCCATCAGGATTCAGTTATTCGGCTACAAAAACTATGACGAACATTCAGATGGTACGGCAACACAACCTAATCTGTCAATCTTTACGGAGTTTGTCTAAAAGTTGTTTGTATGTTTCAGAAACGGTTTCAACAAATAGAGTGATTTTTGTTTCTTGAAAGTGTTTAGATTAAAATTATAGTTTTTAACAACTATTTTAAGTGAAATTAAATTTTAATAAATAATACCTTTTGAGTAATAAACATTTTTCATAAGTAAAAAAAGGATATAATTATTGCATTGCTGATAAAATAATTGTTTCCTCAGTTTTTTATTTATACATTGCTAAATTCAGTGACTTGCATGAGGTAAGAGTCATCAAATAGATTTTTCTTATTTGTATAGACACATTGATTTTTTAATCTGAACATTGTCCAGCGCTGACGAATAGCCTGGGCACTTAAAGGCCAGGCCACACTGCAGCAGACGGACGCACGCAGACGGATGGATGAAAAATCGCTTCCCTGCTTATCAAATGTGCCGGTACACACCGAAATTCACCCGTCTGCAGACGTCTGTTTGCATTCATTTTGAAATCGCTCCGGAGGCGATTTTTTAAACGTCTGCTTGCATACGTATAGTATCACGCATTCGCTAATTCAGTTTCTCAACTGTTCTGCTAGAGGCTCTAGGGTTTGTTTACCAGCGAGGAGTTGTCTGCTTTGTAAAAAACACGTGGGTTGTGTTTCCTTGTATCTTGTGTTATATTAGGATTATAATTTCCCCACCAGGATGATTGTGAAACGAACATGGTTCTTCTGAACTAACTTTTCAGTTTTAAGTAGTAAACCCCCGTGAAAAATCACAGGCTGATTAATTAGATACACATTAGAAATACATAATTTAAAAAACAAACTATTTACAAACAACATAAAGGCCTACCTAAACATAACCCCAAACTATAATTTACACTGGGTTTGTTTAAATAATGTATTACAGATGATGGGTGAAATCAGCTGTTAAACGAATAGGTAGGCATATTTCTTCTTTAAATTTGTATAAACAAATGTATTGATGGTAAAAGGTTGTATTTAACCTCAAAGCAAATATTATAACGTTTGTTATAGAATTCATTAGTTCTATAACTCATATTTAAAAAGAAAATCAATTTCACAAGAAATTATAACTATTGAAGTTGTAAACATAACCCCAAACTATAATCTACACTGGTTTTACAGATGATTGGTGAAATCAGCTGTTATATTATATGTTACTCACATACGCACGTACGTACGTACGTACACTCGCTTTTATAGGAGTTGATATTATTGTTTCAATTCAATTATTATTTTATTTTAATCTGTTTATTTCGCAAGAGCGTATGCACGATTTTTGTTAGGGGGGGGGGGGTTATAATCATTGAAATTATGATTATTTTTAATAACAAAAGTTACAAAATTACAAAGAAAATTACATAATACGGTTTTAAATTTAACTTAAATCTCACAGTATACTGAAGACGAGCAGGGAAGAGAAAAGATCTGCATGCGTCCGTCTGTTGCAGTGTGATTTGGAAAAAACATCCGTCCGCATGCATACGTCCGTCTGCTGCAGTGTGTGCTGGACTTTAGGCTTTGATTTATTTGATTTTTTACTTTGACCAGCTGTGCTTGAAGGTAGTCCAAATTTGGTACATGCATTATTTCATAGTGTTTATATTGTGTTTTAATACTGACATTGACTCATGACAAATTAAACACACCGAGTCATTGTCATCAGGCACAAAAAAGTACAAATCAATCCACTTTTCTTGAAAACTCAACACAATCACTTGATTTATGGTCTTTGCTTGTAGATTGAAGTTGAATCCATAATCATTATCCCATACCGGTTTTTCACATGGGGAAAACCAAACAGCTGTGTAGTGTTTGTTATACACTAAATATGTCTCACACTAATGCTTAAAGATGGGCAATATAATAACCACATTAGGCTATGGCTGACATGGCAAACCTGCATGCTTATAAAATAAACGAATACCACACGAACCGAGTGAGTGTGAATTAGACCCTCTTGTATTTATATAAAAATAATGAAGTTTTAAGAACCTTTATGATATAATTGGAAACCACTGACAAAATAATGTACTCCGACGAACTATTGCTTCAGCCATCTAGTACTGCAACATTAGTACTATGTATTTAGAAACATGCATTAGATAGTTTTCAATTGCAGTTTGAAATAGGCGAAGAGCAGATCGTTCAAAATCTTGAACATTTTACAAGTTACAGTGTAAAATGTGTTTAGAATGGTAGTAGAAATAATATTAAGAATGCCATTACACATTTTGTGCCAGGGCTCAAGCTGCCATGTATTCTGCACAATCTTGGTTTATTCCATGTAACATTTATTTATAATATTTACTATTCAATTTAGTAATGTTTTATGTAACTGGTTTTATGCTAAAATTAAGTTTTTTTTTTCAAAATGGTTGGTAGGCCATGCCGTGGTGAAGGTTACCCATCAACTTCAATGTTCTTTAATTTGGGTACTTTTTAGGTTACAAAAATGTGTCTGGCAACCATTATCTAGCGTATAGATCTGAACACTTTCCTGGTCTGGGATTTTTGATGCCAATGAGAGTGTTTGACAAATATATTGAGAGCAATTTTTCATGCTGTGCCAAACCGTAAGTATGTAATACCTTCAAATATTAATGTAAAAATAAGTCATAGAAATTAAATAAATTATTGTGTTCTAAAGATATTATGTGGGTTAGAAAAACTTTGCTAACTTTCTAAACAAATGTTTTTTAAGCGTTATTTCTGACAACAAAAACTAGAAGGATAATCGTGGAGACACATTTTGTTCATTCAAATTTTCTCTTTTAATCATTGATTGTTACATGATGTGAGTTGATAATCAGGGGTTTACTGGAACCGGAACGCATCGGAAAGCCGTTCCGGTACTGCTTTTTATTAATTTTTTTACGTTGCACTGGACTATCCACTCCCTCAATTACACTCATTCAACACTCGGTTCAAAATTTTACGTTCGCCAATAGCAAATCGAAAAACCTCAAGATATCACCACAATACAGTGAGTTGAGACAAGTAGTAAAGTCTCGGCTAAAGTACACATTGTCCCTCACCTCGGAATCGAAATGAAACAACTTGGGAGCACCAGACACACACTTTTACCAGCCCAGCGAGCGCTGCGAAGGACTACAAATAAGAGACCGATGATTTAGAGTCTTGGGAAAATTTTAAAAACCAGCGATGCTTAAACTTTTATATTATTTACTTTTCGGCATGAAAAAGTTTATAACATATTGATGAGATTATTGTAATCAAAATAAGACCAAACATGATATAATTTGGACCACGTATTTAGTGATTAATACCTATTAATACTCATTTAATTTCACAATTAATTAATACAAAAATAAATATCCCAAATGAGAGCACAACACGGAATACATACAAACAATGGCTGTACACCGACAAACGCTGTCACAAATACAAGGTCGAAAGGTGCTCCGAAAGAGAAAAATATTTAATGTAGGCCTACTTACCTCTCACGAACTGTCAAAAACTAAAAAGTGGCTGATTGCTTTGACATTCTGATGTTGTTTAGTATTGTGACTTTCGAGTGTCGTTAGAATAATTCACTAACAAGCGATTGTTTTGTGTTCTCGCGATAAGCTTGTATAAAGCTTCATATATATAAAGAAAAGTCATTTCTTGATATACATAAAATGTGTTTAGGTGTACAGTCTTTTACCGAGGATTTAAATTTCTGATTAAGGCTATTGACTAAGTAAGAGATATTTTCCAAGATTTTACTTAAAATAGTATGTGTCCCTAAAATTTGTTATGTGCTATATACAATATACATGTACAAAAATAGTTACATATGCATGTGTACTTTTCTTATAAAAATAACCATATTATCTGCACCCTTAAACTCATCAAAGGTACGTAAAGTAGGGGTTTTAGAAGTGAAAATTTCAAAAAAATTTAGGACCCCTTCCGGTCAGTTCCAGTAGCGTTCCGATACTGGAAATATTACCAGTAAACCCCTGTTTATAATTATTTTGTTTTGCTAGTACGGTAGCTGTTATTCCGAAAGTTTACTTACAATTTGTATGGTTACTCATTTCAAATTACATGCAGTAATCGACATATTCCATAAAGTTAATTTAACCATTAAACCAATCAAAAACTTGAGTTTATTACATTTTCTAAGTACAGATAGTTGTGAAAAATTTCACAACTCTCTCAAATTAGCTTTAATTTAGAAGTGAATAGGAGTGTCATGATTCCACACATAGCTCAAATCGATTTGATTAAGTCAAGCGATTAAAGTGCTTGACAACACGAAAAACATTAATTATACGCTTTTAAAAATTATACTAAACATATTTTTGTTACCACTATAACCACAATGGTGATTATTTTAATTATTAACAAAGTTTGTCTTCTTCCATCCGGTGGCCTAATACATCAGCTACGAGGGCTTATTACAGTCTCATAAAAATGTATAGTAGACCCCTTAAAATATCTATTAGGTGATTGAGTCTTCTACATAACCCTAAAAATTTGTTGATGTTTTAAAAAGAAATCAGAAAAAATAAGAAAGTCAAGGGTAATCTAATTGAAAATGGAAGCTTACTCATATCCTTAGTCTTGAGAAACTAGTTTACCTTCTTTCATGCTCTATCCTTGTCCTCTTAGATATGATACCAATACAGTAGGTTTAGGTTCTATGAGTTCTGTCACTGACATTTTGTTAGACATTCTGTGCATTCATTTCCAAGTATCCTGACAAGTCTAGAAACACAGCTATAGTTAAATTATTGGGTTCTCTCAATCCCTGACTGGCATCTGAATTTATAGAAATTCAGTGATTTGAAACCTGCCTAACTATTTGAAAAATTATATATAGTTCTTAATTTTGTGTCTGAGTCTCAAATTTTCTCTGACACAGTCCAATAAAGCTACAATTTCTAACTGAAACAGTTTTGGATTCTCCCATCGGCTAAACACTTTAGCATTACCTTCAAATATGCTAGCTCCTATGTTACCTTTTGCTTTCAAGCTGTGTGTCACTTTTGCTTACATATGGGTATCGGTCAACTTCCCTCTAACCCTATAACCGTTCTTAGATGTAACAACAAATTTAGTGGTTATGCGATTTTGGGTTTTGGAACACTTTGTAATGCTTATGTGTATATTTTCGATAAAAAAGTAACATACTTCAATAATTATGTAACATTTTATTACTAATTAATATTGAAAAAATAATAACAATACACTAATTCTCACACCCATATATTTAATAATCAAACGTGATTCAACGACAAAGTCGTCTTCAGTGATAGATGATCCACAACTAAAAACTCATGTATCATGTACAACTCATGTTTTTAGTTGTAGCTCAAGTATCACTGAAGATGACTACTTTATCGTTGAAACGGGTTTGCTTATTAAACGTACGTGTGTGAGAACTAGTGTATTGGTAATATTTTTAAATAATTCTTTCTCAAAAATTATACTTAAAATAAAATAAAATTATACGTACTTGAAAATTTTAAGAACTTGCTTAAACAATATAGACACGTTGTGATTTTTAACTTAAAGACAGCTGGAAAGTGGTTGTAACTTGAAAACTACTGCATTTTCCAAAAAAATTGGATGAAAATTGAATTTACAAAAATATGTTCCGTTATAACTGAAAATTTTAAGAACTAATATAAATTATAGACAATCCAGAATTGATCTGTGACACACATAGTCATATTATATTAGTTAAACTTGGAAATTATTGAACTGATTTTGATCAAACTAAGCTTAAAACTAACCCAGATGTTGTATGTGCATGTCAGAAAATAACTGCATAAAATCGGATTTAACTGCATAACTGGTTCAAGTTATAAACTAACAGACGGACAAAGGAACAAATTTTATAGAGAATATGGATGCATAGCTTGATTAAATGATAGCATTCATGATAAAATAAAAACATCTGTAATTTTTAAATTGAATAAAATTACACAATATTAATTGTGATTGAATTTACTGTACTTTTACATAGAAATTACAATAGTTAGGGTACGTAAAATTGTATGGTTTGTTAAGAATTTTTAAAATCAGATAAATAATAACACAATAATCAACAACTTTGCATTTAATTTACAGGGCCATTTTGGGCTGGGATCAAGTTATTTACAACAGTAAAGGCAGTGTCATTATTCCTGATTTATCAAGGGTATTGCGTAGACCTTTAGACCTTCTACGCCTGAAGCCATCAGATGTTGAATACGGCCTATTCGTGCAGGAAAGAGTAACTAATATGTAATGCCAACATCATTACCAAATTTAATAATATATGTTCCATAAACTGTTTAACTTATGTGATATTTTAAATTAAACGAATTAATTACAATAAATAACTAATGAGCTTGACTTGTGAGAAAGTAACTTAGATAAAATAAAACCTGAACACAAAATCTCACAATAAATACGTTTACTAACCTCAAACGCGTTTCAACGACAATGTCGCCATCCTCAGTGATGCACGGGTTACAGTAACCAAACTATAACTCAATTAAGTTATAGTTATAGTTATAATAAGTTATAAGTTATAGTTTGGTTACTGTAGCCCGTGCATCACTGAGGATGGCGACATTGTCGTTGAAACGCGTTTGAGGTTAGTAAACGTATTTATTGTGAGATTTTGTGTTCAGGTTTTATTTTATCTGAATTAATTACAAATTAAAATTCACCATTGAGCATGGGCGCCCATACCTATGGGCAGAGAGGGGGGCCACTTGCCCCCCTAGCTCCCTGGGAAAGGAAAATATGTATATTATTAATTATAGTCAGGTATTTTTCTTTAAAGAGATTAGCACTAAAATATGTTTAAATTGTTATGTGCCGTTTGATTTTACATATACTTTTTTTATTTTTTACAAGAGTTCAAGTGTATTGTGATTTGAAAATACTCCCAATACGGGGGTTGGCGTGAAGAGCACACAATGCACTGTGTATTGAAAATACTCCCAATACGGGGGTTGGAGTGCGAAGTACGCAAAGCGCTGTGTGTCGGCCGCTTCTCATAGTGTTCAGTGTCAAGCTCACATGTGTGTCCTTATCAGTGAACGTGTTAAGCCCCATACCTCTGTCTAGCCCCCCCCCCCCCTAGAAAATATCATATGGGCGCCAATGCCATTGAGTGCTGCATGTAGACATACTTGACGATGCAGTTTGGATAATCTTAGTATAATTTCTTGCAACCTGATTTTTCCACATTGTAAGTTACAACATAAAAGAAAATTGTATCTAAAATTAGTCAACAAAATAATATTTTTTGGCATGTTACATTTTGCGCAAACCTAACTACCAAAAAGATTAATGTAATTATTTGTCCCTTTCGAACAAACAACCCAACTGCAGTACAATTTTAAATGAAAATTTTACAAACTTTATATTTTTAGTACGTCGGTGATAACAAAAGTTATTTAGTTTGGTCGAAAAGCAATTTATTTTTATTTAAAAAAATAATGTTGGTACTTACATTTTGTCTAAACTTTAACAGTTTAGTAATATTTAAGAAAAATAGAACGTCAGGCGTGTATTGATGACAAAAACAAAACAAATGCTTTTTAATAAAATTTTTTTTTTAAATACAAATTTTATAATCTATTATTATTTTGCTAGAAGTATATATAATAAGTTTGTAAACTTAAAAGTTAACTGATAAGTCATCTATTTCTTCAAAAACATCATCTGCAAACAAAGTGGCAACACTGGTACCTAAAGATATTCAAACGAACAAGATGTATGACACAAAAGGTCTGTTTCATACAAAAGGACTAAAGTAAAAAAATGATACAAAAAGATTTGGTCCCTAAAATATTGAACCGGCCACCAACGTATATACAAACGTTTACTACAACAAGAACATTTTTATCAAAATTGTAAGAGTGATAAAATGAACAACTTGGTCAACATTTTTAACTAGACAAAAAAGAGGAAGATAGAAAAGGAAATAGACTAGTTGCTGTACTGGCTTAATTCTTGGCTGTAGTTGGAGTTTTACAGTTATTTGTTTTTGTTAAATATAACTTTAATGGTAAGAGGTAATTATGTTGAGTCACCCAATCTTAGTAAAGATATTCTTTTACACATGATTTCAGAGATTTCATGCTGGATATATGATTCCAGAAATGTGTTTTGGTTCTTAACTACTGTAAATTATAATGTAAATGAAAATATATTACATTATTGATCAGGGGTCTCAAAACTTGTTAGCCTTAGGGCCACACTGACTCCTCCACTAAATACCAAGGGCCAAGACATAGCTAGATTTTCATAACAACACACTGTAGTTTTGAATTGTTCAAATTTTTGTTTCGGGACTAGTCGACGAGTGAGAAACGCAAGACGCGAGGATAGGTACTTACAGGCAAGTGTTAAGAACATTTCACTGCCCAGAGATAGCTCATGCCGATGCTGTGCGTTACGTATTGTTACGACTACTGACAACCGTGCTGGATGTATAGTAGTGACATCTTGCAGAGAGTAAAGGAGTTAAGTGCACGATGGGGCAAAGCTACTGAAGTACAGGGCCATCTTGTGGGGAGTTGTGTAATTACACAAAAACATCAACTCTGCTTGATCAGCCGAAGGATACAACACCATCTTGTTGTGAGTACCAGAACTACAGCATGTTCTGGTAAAGCTCAAAAGCTAAATTTAATAGTAACAAAGTTGTCATAAGTTAAGACGGATAACTTTGACAGCATAATTGATGTCTTTAAATGTAAGCTAGACAAGCTACTGTCTGAGAACTTGGTTGTGTATACATTTTTCATCTTGATAACTCATTATTGTAAAAAACATATTTCTTTTTAAATACGTTCTACAGTCACCGTCCTAATAGGAAATACAGCCTGCTTCATTTTTGAAGATTCAGTTAGAATTAAAACTTCTAGTTCAAGGGTATTTTAATTTTCCTCATAAATTAGTGGCAATTTATTTTTTCAGTTTATGTTTTATTGGCAATATACACTCATAGTACATTATGTAATAAATTCAACTAAGAGATACATCTGATTTTATAATAATATGATTATTTTTATTGCCTGATTGATAAAATAAAACAACTCTATTATTGTTTTTGCTAGAGACCCTACTGTATGGATTAATAAGCCACAGAATCTGGAAAAGGAAAGATACTTCCATCAAATAGCAATGCTCATGCAAGAGAGTACGACATTTCACCTGACAGAAAGTGATTTAAAGTTATGCAAGGAAGGGGGTAACATGGCAATTATAATGATGCTTCAACAGCTTTCAGGGTATGTTTTTCAACAAAAAATGTGTTATTGTTTTAATAATGTTTGTTTTGATGAGAGTATGAGAGTTAAATTTCATTTTCATTACTGATTATCTTAATGATATTTATTCATTTTATGATTATTTATAGATTTATTCATTTTGTTCACTCTGTGTGCATACCTATTCAGTGGGGAATACAGAAAAAACTCAAGGGGGACACTAAAAGACATCTTAAGCTATGGGTGTAGTAATAAATCATCAAGTCACACATGGGCGTACCCAGAGAGAAGCAGAGGGGGGCAGCTACCCCCCCTGGAAGCAAAAAAATAGATTGTTATTAAATTTTGTTGCTGTAATTTACATTATTACAATTCTTAAAATAACTATTTTAATAATCAAAAAAATACTTACACCATTGAAAATTATGAAATTATTAATTTATCGTTACTTTATTGTCAATCAAAATTATCGTACAATTGTACTGAATTATTTTCTAACCTAACCTAACCTGAACGACCATGGCTTGCTCCCTCTAGTTTTGATGCTGGGTACGCCCTTGAAGTTACATGCAAAGCTTAAGAAAACGTTATTCAAACTGTTTCCAAGACAAGAACAACTACAATCAACCGAATAAAAACACACATACAAGACAAAAGTAATAATTCGTGTTCTCTTCTCTAAACAATGAATTCCATGAGCCTATTCCTGGAAAATTTTTTAATTATATCGTCGATAGGACAATAAATATTAAGGTGAGTGTTCAACAGAACTAAGCCATTAAGTCGATCCTGTATCATTGTCGGCCTCAGCCATGTCTTTGTACACTGCAATGTTAAAAAACTTCTCTCTACTGTAGCAATAGATACAGGTAGACAAGCAAATATTTTGTAC
>JAGFPH010000274.1:650036-681169 GCA_018207615.1 Philaenus spumarius | reverse complement strand
ATTGCGTGCTACGCACGCCATTCCGTATATTGGGAGTATTTTCAATATACAGTGCATTGCGTGCTTCGCACGCCAACCCCACGGTAGAATCCATCACATGGCTTTGAACTGGGTCCTTTTATGGTATTTTACGTTTTGATCGAATTTGGGGAAACCAAGCGAGCTATAAGGTCGTGTAAAAAAACAAAATGTGCAGAATAACATCATACATTTATATTTTTAGAAAAAACTCTAAAAAAGATTAATTCTAGTAGGAAAAGTCTCAAAAAATAGTTACTTACTTCCGGTCAAAAAATGTGCTTCCAGTTGTTGCATTTTTTTGGGTAACAAACTCATCCATGCGACGTAGACAATCAACATATGTACCAAATTTGGACTAAATCGAACTTAAAATGCGGCCGCTAGAGTGTGAACACATATATTCATAAATATATATATTTATATATATATGACTTTTAATGGCACCCCAAAACGTGTTCTGGAGACCATGATCGGTGCTCATTTGCTACTCCCGACCTTAGGTCTTACCATAAGGGTCACTGCAATAACTCATTTTTTTATGGAAATTTGCTAATAAAATCGTTTGGATGGGCCATGAATTGTGTGCAAAGGATACAATGATTAGCCAGACAAACAAACCAGAAGGATATCTGTTATTTTTGCTAATGCTGCTTCTTGTGTAAATGCCCTTACCAAGCAATAATATCACTCTGTCATATTGACTGAATATATACAATACAACGTACACATTTTTTTGCAATGTGGAGTGAAAATATTACTTAATATGGGAAAAGTGTAAATAAACTACCTCAAATTTCCTTTGCATACTGGATATGAGCAGTCCATTTCAAGCGGTTGTAAAAAATAATCCTAAGCGCTCACATTCAGAATCTGTTGTAAAAATGTGATCCAACTGCTGCAAGTACGAAGTGGCAACTGTAGGTCAATCGGAATGCATCGTAATCATAATTCTACATATTTTGTTTTTTAAACATTTTACTTTGATGAAAAACAAAACGCTTCACTGTGGACAAGCCGTACTCTTCAAGGCCATGTACCTTCTCCCAGTTGACCTCTTCATACTACAAATTGACCTCTATGTAAATTAACTTTAGCAAAAATATTCATGTAAATTTAAATTTTAAGTTGCCCTAGATGACTATATAATCAGTTTTCTAGATATTCTAGCCTCCCCTAGAATGCACACTATTTGGTATATTACATTAAATAAATTGCAAAACCAGTTTAGAGTTATTCCCTGGACTCCGGCGAATTTAAGTTTTCAAATGAGTAAGTTCTGATCGATTGTATTAAAGATGCTTTTGGTAGATAGATTAATTAAATAGGCCTACTAATAAATATGTATTTGTTTCTACCATCAAACTTCTGTTGAAAGAGGATACAAATCTACACTTAAGTTTTTATTCTTCTAATTTTAAAGTGATATTATGATTAAACAGCATATATATTTTTATCAATTATTTAATTTTCCAGTTAAGTGTCCTTATACATTTCTCTAGCAGTTTAGCCAAAACACAAGAAAGCGTACGAACAATTTTATGGTTTCTAGCTCCACCTCTGTAAATAAATAGGAATAAAATATTAGGGAAGTTAAGGGTGTGACACAAATTGAAAACGACAGTTTTTATGTTGATGGTTTTAAGTAGGAAGGATGAGGCATGGGATGTGGTGCGTAATGTTGTTATCCGACTGTGGCGGACATTTTGAAAAAACACTATGTGTTGGAAAGCGAGAAGATTGCAGTCTCCACCATGTTCTTTAATGTTGCCCACAACATAAATTAAAAGGTAGACTTTACCTTCCTAGAAGAGGAAGAGTTGTCACAGTGTGAATCAAAACCAGTTCCACACCAGAAGAAGAAAAAAAGTTAAAAAAAAATTGAATATATTTAACACTTTCCATGCTACGCCACTTTACGGTCCAATTAGCAATGACTAGCAAGTTGGCGCCCTCGGATCGAGCTTGCGACTTTAACCGCCTCAGTCATTTTTCTTGACGCGTTCGACCTATGACTGATCGCGGTTATAACCGCATAATAAAATCTATTCATTTCATGCCCATTTTTTGTGAATCACTTTAAATATGTTCTAAAATCTTTTCTGAATAGTAAAAATAATAATATTTTAACGTAAAACATATATTTATTTAATAAAAAATGTCAATAATGAAAATTAATTATATTAGTGAATGATTTTTTATTTATTTTTTAAAACAAGTGCTAGTAAAACCTGAATGTGTTTTATATAACATAATTCGTAAATTATCAAAATAACAATGACACAAAATTAAATTTTGTATGTTACTTTATCCTAATATATTGCAATAAATTTTTCTTTTTCTAAATAAGTTTTTATTGGAATTATGAACCATTATGAAAATATTTCAAAAATTTAAATAATATATTAATTTAGATTCATATAAAAATACTTATCATTTATAATCCAAGAGAAAAAGATAAAATTAGGACGAAGGGAAAAATGAAGACAAAGCAAAAAATTAACTGTTAAGACATAAGTCTTTATTTTAAAATTTCTCGCTTTCCTCCTCTACTACGAATCATTATGAAAATATTTCAAAAATGTAAATATATTAATTTAAATTTATATAAAAATACTATAATCATTCATAAACCAAGAGAAAAAGATAAAATGAGGACAAAGCGAAAAAATGAACTGTTAAGACGTAATTTCATTATTTTTAAATGTATTTTTCACTAATATGGTGAAATATCTTATGATATGAATAGAAGTGATCAAAATAATTTATTTAAATTAATAGCGTACCTTAAATTGTGAAAATATTGGCAGAATGGTCCAAAATTTGGCTCAAAAACGGGAGTTTTTGAACGCCTATAACTTTCTTTGTAGTCGATATTCTCCTAGGCTACGCGAACAGTACTCGTAGAAGGGTCTCTACTAACTACTGAGGTACGAAATATGGCCATAGGCAATGACTAAATCTCCTCTTTTCCAATGTAAAGTGAATAGTGCGTGTGTGGTTAAAGCCGCGCTCAGTCATGGTGATAGACATTTTTTGCGGCTTTAAACGCGCTCAGCACGGAACGTGTTAAACTTCCAGTTGTTCATATAACTAACAATATTATCTCCCAAGGCATATTTAGTTTTAACTCCCAATTTTATTTAAAACATGCAGAGTTATTCCTATTTATTTACAGAGATGGAGCTAGAAACCATCAAATTTTCATTATGCTTTCTTGTGTTTTTGCTTAAGTGCTAGAAAAATGTATAAGGACTATTAAATAACTTATAAAAATTAAATTAAAAATTAAACACTTAAATGTAGATTTATATCCTTTTGCAACAGAAGTTTGATGGTAGAAACAAATATGTATTTATTAGTATTTAATTAATCTATCTACCATAGCAAATTTAATACAATCGATCAGAACTTACTGATTAGAAAATTTTAATTCGCTGGAGTTCAGGGAAGAATTCTAAACTGGTTTTGTAATTTATTTAATGAAATATACCAAATAGCATGCATTCTAGTGGAGGCTAGAATAGTTAGAAAAACTGATTATATAGTCATCTAGGGCCATTTTTAATTTAAATTTAAAGAAATTTAAATGTCTGATTGAGATTTAAAAAACCTTAAATCCAACAGGAGCATAATTGTAGAAGAGTGGAAGATTGTTAATACCAAAATTGACATCAGAACATTGAAAAGAAACACCATGAAGCTGATTTCCAATGGATCTCAAGAAACATTGAATAAGAATCCAGAAGACCTCTTCAAAGTTCAAGATTTATATGTATAATAATGGGCAGTGTCATTGGAAATTTGACTAGTAGATACAAAGCAATCAATAAAATGTTCTGCTTTCTATGAATCTAACCAAATTTACAGAAAGATGAAATCTGTAACATGGTGGAAGCATGGTCCGAATTCTACCAATCAGACATTGTTAAAGAAGAACTCATTTTGGAAATGAAGCACATTAAATGTATTCAGCCAGGAAACTTCAGGGTGGACGTAAAATCTCTAGAACTACTGAACGTTAATCTCACATAATATATCCATAGCATTACGAATTTTTTGCTCTTTACACATAACAGTTGCGGAGGCAGAGAGATCGTTTATCTTGCTGGCACTAGTCAAAAATGTATAACAGTCAACCGTGTCACAAGGACGACTATGGAGCCTAGGGATGTTGGCATTAGAAAGTGGAGTAATTGCTCTACAGTTGTACTTCTGCAAGGTAGTGGATTGTTTTGCTAGTTGTAAGGCAAGAAAAGCTTGTTCGTAAATATATTGAAGAATGTAGCAACAAATTAAATTGACCCTTTAATCTTAAAAGCATTTTTATTGTTAACTTTGTATCCATTAATATAATTTGTATATTTACATCATATGAAACTTATAATTGGTAATGGAAAAATATTACTATTAAAGGTCTTGTACACTTAGTGTGGAAAGACTGTTCAACGAGTGTTTTTATACCTATATACAGAGTGTTCATATATTGATACCTTGAGGCTTTTGTGCTCTACTACTTTAGAAGCCCTGAGTTAAAAGAAGATATTGCTGTTACAACAATTTAAAAAACAAAACAAAATACTAAAGCTTGAATTAAATTAAACATATTTATTAACATTACTTATCGTGTAATGACTAAATAGTCATTTTAGTTAAATTAACATTTGTCCTAAAATGAAGCAATAAAACGATCCAATCACCCGATCCATTCTGTCTCTCAACAGTCTGCCAACAATACCAAGAAGGTCAGAACGTTCCGGCACTGCCTAATTAACAACTATATCGCTGCTACCATGTTCTATCAAGTGTATCAAATGTAGTGTTTTCTTTGTAAACGAATTTACTGAACTTCAATTTCGTTTAATTTATTTTTATTTTTTTAATCTGTGCTCTTGAGAACACGGTTATGTGATTGGAGCTGAAATTCTATGGTTAAGGGTTAAACAAATTACATAAAAGTAAAATGTTATGAGTAAAAATAATTTAAGGCATTATAAAGTACCAGAATGTTCATAAAATAATTATAATAAAATGTTTTTTTGGTCTCAGAAGGTTAATTCAATGATGTAAGTCAGCATACATCACGATGAACACTATTCACACTAGGAACGGATCAAATAATATATGTGGCAAAAAATATGCCAATCACACATTTATGTTTTATAAAATGCCATTGGATATAAAAGTGATAATTGATAATCTAAGTGTTAGTGAAACCTTTTTCTTAGAGGCAAAAAAAAAACCTTTGAGGTCATCTAGCTTGAAAATATTTGACCTTCTAATTGAACTTGGTACTTCGGTAAATGAAATAGGAGCGTGGGTAAGAAGTTCAGTTGTTTTCTTTTACTTTGATGTAAGAATGAACCATCTGAGGTTTTTTTAACCTACAGTACTTTTATTATAAGAACATTGAAGTTATAGATTAGAACTATAACCACATAATTTAAAAAAAGTTTTTAAAGATAAAACCATGCTGAAAAACTCACAAACTGAAATCAGAAGCAGCCAAAAGGCCTGTTTTAGCTTTCCATGACAGGATTGATGGTATTGGATGGGATTAGCCTATCTTGGAAATGCTGAAAACCCTGAGCAATGGTGAAGGTGCTAGAAACATTTCAAAGGGAATTTGAAGTGTTGACCCCAAGCATCCAAATAAAAAGACATCCAGCAGCAGGCCTGTGCCCTTTAGGACTGTTGCACCAGGAATTTGTTGTCTGGTTTTATATTTATTTAGCATTCTTGTTTAGAGTGAGAGGTTCCACATAGACTGTAAGCAAATTGTGTTCTTGTTACATTAGTTTCTAAATGTTATTTGTTTTAGTATTTTGTCATCTGGTTTATTAAAGGTCCAAATGAGGAGGTAAAATGCAAAACCTCACATGTCCATCAAATCAGAATTTCCAGTAGGAGCAATAAACGTATGTATAATTACCACAACCATATAAACTATGACTGAGTTGCTAAACCCATTTTTCCTATGTTCAATGTGAGTAACTGAAGGCTTTCCCCGCTAAAAGGCCTCAGGTTTATTAAATAATAATGTTTTAATTTTGGACAAGTGAGGTTTTGTTTGAATTGCATGGACATGTGAGCATTTGCTTGGAATAAAGCTTCATTTTGTGTGGTTTTGAATGAAATTATTTTATAAAAAATTAAGTTGTGTCATAAACTAGAGTTAATAGAATTTTTTAACAGTATTTTTGAATTAGAAACAAAATAAAATAACATATGTTCTATTTTTTAAGTACAGTAAAATAGGTTATCAACGATAAAACACTGATTATTATAAAATGGGAAATATTACACTTAGGCATTGATAAAAAGATTATTATTAATAAAACTTAGGCCTACTGTTTGTTTTTTAATAAGTACTTTTTCTTATAAATTTTGACAGTTTATTAAGTTTTTTAAATTTAAACATGAAATTTAAAACGACACTAACTACCTGTTGCACAATAAAATGTTCTCTGAACATAACCTGCTACCAAACACAACAGCTACTTGCTACAGTTTACAAAATGGTTGGTCACGTGCCCTGCAAAAACCATTCCTATTGGCTAAATAGCACATGTGAGGTTTTGCTTGGAACTGGCTGCAAAATAAGTGAGGTTTTGTTTGAAAGCCTAATTTTAAGTACCGGTATGCATTTTAAATGTGTTATGTGGGGTTTTGATTGAACTTTGTGAGAAATAAAAGTGGCTTTTATAAGTATTATATGAATCAGAGCCTAACTCGATTTTTTAATTTTTGGACATGTGAGGTTTTGAATTTTACCTCCTCAAATAATGCCACTCCAACTATCATAATCAGGGTTTCTGCATGGTTCGTGCTTTTATATTCTTCTCCTAGTTCAATTGTGGGCTAACCTTATGTTTTACAGAAAAAAGGATGGAGCCCATTGGTTGATTCAATTGACAAGAATAGGGGCTATGCAGTACAAGTCCGATGTTTAATTTTATTTTTGATTTACTCGTTAGTTTCTTAAAAATTTTTATTTGAGTTGAAAATCCAAACGTTACTTTTTGAAATCGGGGCAGTACCGGTACTTTTGAGTTAAAAACATTTTTGTTCTGCATATTAGTAAACATAAAATTTTTTACAAACTTGACAAATTGTTTTAAAAACGTGTAAATCTCATATATTTTGTCAGTAAAAGAGCTGGTAAAAAGCTATTTGCACAAGATATTATTTTCAAATCTCGCCGTTTGTGAACTACAGCTAATTATGAGAAATTATTTTCATATTTTTCATCCGTTATAGCTAATATGTACGTTTGGGTTTAGAACATCTCTGTGTATGTGTAAGTGAATCCTATAGCTTCATGGGAACTTGTAAGAATTCATATTTATTTTGAAGCTATCGCGTGTTCACCTCTTAGACGCAAGTAAAAAAAAATGTGAGTAAATTAAGTCTTATTTGTCAAATAAATTTCAGCAAACTAGCTCCATAGACAATTATAAAAATTGTATTTATTTTATTGAAATTCTTATACCAATTAAACACTATAGTAATTGAAATGAGAGTGCTTTATTCTTCTTATGTGTCACTTCTTTTCTTATTTGTCAGGTAAAGAACTAATCTTAGCTCTCTAGAGCTTTATTGAAAGACATTAGAATAAGCATTTACTGTGTTAGAGTAATTCCCCATTTCTACCCCTCAGATGCGAGTAATCGAAATGGGAATGCTTTACTTTTCCTATTTATCATATAAGAAAAATATTTACCAAATTAAAATGTCAGTCTTCCAGCTTTGTGGAATGTGTGAGTATTAGTGATCAGTGATTCAGCATTTTCGCTTTTACATTCAGGTGTCAATTAAGTCTGAGAATGTTTTAATAATTTTTAAGAAAGGAAGACAGAAATACCAAATTTTACACTTCATTACTGGAGACAGTAAACTATTTTGGAGTGGAGTTAGTGAGCAACTATCACTTTGGGGGTACAACTATTAATGAGCTGGGTTCAAATTAAATGTTAAAAATGTTTCACTTCGGCCATCCGACAATGTCACAATAGTCACAGGAATCAATCAAATTATACTAAGCCTCGAGCTTTGGCCCATGCAGGCCCGGATTAACAGCTATTTACACCCTAGGCCAAAGTTCTAAATTACATCCTCTTTGGAGGTCTGGGGGTGTGGATTTTTGTTGCATATTTAACTGTAAAACTCATGTTTTAGAGGCTGTTTGATATGTTAACACAGTTTTATTGTTAGCCCTTTTGAATGCATTTTCAACTATTTTCCAAGAAAAAAATGTATACCAATCACACAATAACAGCGATTGAAATGGCAAAATGTATGAAAAGCCAATACTTGTAATTATTTGTAGTAAGCAGATATTGTCTAAAAAGAAAGCATGTTGAAAAATAAAACACACTACTAAAAAATAAGCAATACTGTCTATGTATTTACTAATTACAATCAAAATATGTACATAGTTTTAAAGTTTCTTCTTTCTGACTTTGGACCATGCAAATGATTGAATTGTGCTAGTGAAATCCAATGTTTTGTTAAGTAATTTTCAGTGCTAAGAAGAGCGAAAGTGTGGAGCTTCGTTTGGATCATGTTTGATCTGATCATTTTTAAACAGGAAAATGACCTTAAATAACAATAACCTCAACACCGCCTTCTCTCTTTCAAGGCGCAATCCAAACGCTCGCTACTCACACTAGACTAGAAGAACAAAATTTTTCATTTTCCCCTCGATCTGTGCCTAGGTTGGCCTTATGGTTAATCCGGGCCTGGGCCCATGGAAGAAATCGTAAACCTCAAGTTATTCCTTTATAAAATAACAAATAAACGTCTATAAAATCCAGTAGCCGGCTTTTATACCCTCTTGGCTGGGTAGGACATTTTGATCACAGCTCAGTAAGTATTGTCTTTAACGGCTCCGTCCATGTTTCAATAGGAGATAGTAAGGCAGAGTGCTTTTCACTGAAAATTTTAATGAAAAATGTAGAATTTCTCAAAGTTTCTACTTTTTTAAAAATTGTTCACACTTGGCAAATATTGACCCTATTTTGTTAAAACTTAATCCCTCTCCAGATGGCGTTTCTATATTTGGTGGAAAATTGTATTAACATCAGATCAGTGGTTCTCAAGTTGTAAACTTACACAAACACCCATAAAGACGGTCTATTTTTATTCTCTAAATTCTGTGAAACCTGAACCAGCTGTCCAAATTGTGGTAGCATGGTGTGTTTTGTTGAGTTTGGAATTTGCGCATGCTGTCTGGTAAACGGAGAGATGTTCTGATGGCGTTGCTGTCCAAGCTGTGGCAAAATATTTTGCTGCCACCAACGATGACTCAGTGTTTGAGCAAAGTGGCAATGGGACTCTCCTTAACTGGGATCAGTAACCCTGATGTTCTTTTTGTCAATAATTTAATAGCAGATCAGGAAGTTTAAGAACGGCTTTAAATTGCATAACTAAGAGGTACTTGGAGGCAGGAAGATATAGATCTACGTAGTTTACAAAATTCTTCTTCTTTATAGGTTTGAAATTTTTGTCTAGGTGAAATTTTCAAATAGGAAGATGATTACGTTATACATGATTTTCATGAAAAATTTTACAAGATACACAATGATTAGGTCCATCCCAAGGGAGGGGGTGCTAAAAAAAAGAAAATATTTGCAATCAGTTAAAATTAAATTTAAATAAAAATAAAAAGTATGTGCGCACCCTCAAATTCTTACTTTTACAGTTACAAGTTGTTATTTACCACCACATTTATTATTGCATTCAGTTCGTACGGGGGGGGGGGGCATCAGCTCGAGCTGTAATAACTGTGAAGGATCGATTGAAACCGTGTCAGTAACAGGGGATCGAAGACGTAGTAACACTGGCCAGCTCCCTCACTGCAGTTGTTTGTAGACAACAGAAAGCAGGGCGTGATGTTCATATTTTGATTCTTTAATCTAAAACATCGCTTTCGATTACAATTCGTGTATTGTGTTATTAAATAATAAACAATAAAATAAATTATTTTTTATTTCAATTGACAGTTTACAGGAAAAAATAACACATAACCACACCTCATTTTGAATGGTTATTTCTAAAAAAAAAAACACAAGAAAACAAAATGTGTTTTCTGATTTTAATTTTATACGGCTTTTTTTAAATTTAGTTTAACCCTGGTGTGGTGACCCCCTTTTTTTAACATGAGTGGTGGCGTCAAGTCTCACAGACACATATAACTTTTTTTACATATAACCTAACAAAAGTTTATTATTTAATTTGAACTTTTACTTATACACTTTATAGACTATTTTTTTTCAGGTTTGCATAAAAATTACACTGTAATTATATAATTTACAGTTTTACTATACTTATTTATACAAATTTGGATAAAAATGTACAGTTAACAAAAAATTTATTATGATCAAAGAATATAATTATGTAATTTTACATTTAGGTGTAATTTGTCCATTACAAATGCTATGTGAACAACGAAAAAAATTACTAGTCCATTTGTATGTTTGTAGACGTGTAACTTTTTAATACAAGTTTATCCTTAAAATTAACGATTTAATTGGACAGTTTTTGCAAATAAATTCATAATGGATAAGACAAATGAATTTGTAATTTGTGGCACTTCATCCTCAATTTCACTATCATCATATTCCTGTTCTGTTTCAGTACCATCAAAAAATTCTTCCAAAAAGTCCTCTTCTTATGAATCTGAATTGTCAATAGGAAAATCTTCATTATCCGAAGATATTTCATCCAAAAGCTCTCTTATTGGAATGCAGTCTGCTTCACTAGCCATTACGCACAAAACTAGTCCTATAAAATTATTTTTTTAAGATTTAAAATTGAAGTATTACGAAAAATTAATAAAATAATTGAAAATTCAACAGTAGAGCCAAGTCTCACAGACCCGAACAGCAATTTTCCCCGACAAATAATATCACTAAGTCACTTTTTGACAGTTGAGAGTGTACTAGACAGTAAGAAAGGTAGCTACCGTGAAAAACAGGTTTTCGTTACAATCCTACCAAATTTCACTCACGAAAATATCTCTTGCGGGTCTGTGAGACTTGGCACCACCACTCCAGGGTTAAATAGTCTAAACATCACAAATGTGTTTATCTGGGCTCAATCACCATGTCAAATGATTACATGTATTATTGGAATGGAACATGTATATCTGTAGGCTGCCTGTACAAATTAACTTTATACTTAGTTAATTACGCCTTGTTTGTAATTATGAGTGCAAATCAAACTATTAGTTTCTGATTTTATTTTATATGGCCTTTTTGAAATGTAGTTCAAATACCGCGTAGTCTAAACATCACAAATGCGTTTATCTGGGCTCAATCACCATGTCAAAAAAGAACTATCCTTCCCCCAAAGGTGAAAATTAACACAAGAAGACGAATTGTTAAAAGAATTGTTGAAAAAAGTGCCGAAGCTGACAACGTACTTTACTAGTTCTGTTCCTACAACTTCCTTCTCCGCCAACTTTTTTGAGCACATGTGAGTAGTTGAAATGAAATAAACTTATTTTCAGCACAGCACACAAGTTGTGATCCTTCATCAAAAATTAAATTAAGCTTAGCAGCTTTGTCTAGTGAGACATCAGAACTATTTGGCGTCATCCCAGTGCCACCCTGTACTGATAATGGTAATACTGATGATAATAATTTACAATCTGTCACACACATTTTTTTAAATATGCCAATCTAAGAAAGGCTCCAGCCTTAAATTTATATCTGCAGATCCCTCTACTTGGCCGGAGTTCCTTAAAATGAGGAAGAGAGATGAGATTGATTTAAAAGGAATCCTATCTCTACTGAAGCTGATTATGAATATCCAAAGAAAAACGAAAATATAAATTTTTCCAATAACTTCCTACATCGATATGCTGAAAATGGCTAAAAGTTAAGGCGCTGTTCGTTGGTTTATTCTGTGAAAAATGGCTCTACAAATTATTTTTGCTGTAGACTTTTTGAGTCGAAATCTAAAAGACAGCTTGGCCAAAAAAGTGGATTTAATGATTGGAAGCAAGCTGTGGATCGCATTCGGTTGTTCGATTAAAACCACTTCCAAACATTTTAAATATATGACCCAGTGGCTTGAAGCATAATTACGCTTGAAAGGAAATACTTTGAACCATTGCACCTTCGCTACGTTAATCTATTAAAAGTATTGAATGTACAACAAATGAGTATTAATGAGCAAATGAACAACATAATAAAACTGTTGAGACCTACAATTTGTATAATTAGTTTGGAAAATGTTCTGCTATATAAAAGACAGCGGTTATGGTTACAAGGGAAGACTGGTGATCCTGTTCGTGGTAGAGGTGATGTGGGCGCCAACACCCCTCAGAACGGCCTTGACAATGATAAATCCATTTTTCTGTTGTACAGGATGGAGCAGAGGAAACGCAAACGCATGTTTTTCACTATTGAATGACTGGGACACGGTTTGATAAAAATAATAAAAACAAGCATAAAGTGATAGATTTTTTAATGCAGTTTTGAAATATACATACTTTAATTAGGTTCGAAAAATAATGCCTTGAAGATGATGTCCTTCTTGCTGGATACAAATTTGGATCCACTCCCGAAAGTTACGCATGGATCTCTCCAACATTTCATTCGGCACGGCTTCAATGTCACAGTAACAGGATGTCACAGAAACTGCAGTTCCTTCCTCTTCAAAAAAATAGGATCCAACAATCTCCATCTTTGAAATGCAACACCACACTGTTATTTTTAAACTGTGGAGAGGTCTTTGGTGTAATTCATGGGGTTTTCCAGCGCCCAATACCGACAATTTTGAACATTGAAGTAACCATCTAAATGAAAATGTGCTTCATCACTCATGAAGACTGTCGTATCTGCATCTTCCGTCAAAATTTCGTCCATTACGCGACAAAACTCTCTGCGCTGCACAAAATCCCCTTCACTAAGCTGCTGGACGGTCACTTTCTGGTACGGGTGAAACTTAAGATCATCATGTTAGATGCGGTGAAGCGAACGACGTGACATACCCAGCGCTACAGCATGTCGTCTAGCCGATCGTTTCGGACTAGCAAGAACTGCCGTTCTCACTCGGTCTACATTTTCCGGAGTACGAACTGAACGGGGAAAACCAGGTGGTTTCTTTTTCATCACAGATCCAGTACTTCTAAACGCTGCAACCCATCGGAGTACAGTATTTCGATCAGGCACTGCATCTCGACGTCCAACTCTAAACTTTTGATGGAAAAGACATTGCAATGTGACTACGGAATCATTTTTTCTAAAGTACTGCTCGACAACGAACACACGATGTTCTACGCTCCATAGCGACTGAAACTGCATTGTATGCAGTCTGCCAACATTCATTCAAGGTCAATATCCCCTCTTGTCGCCGCGTATTAGCGGTTCAAAAAACATACGGTTCCTCTGCTCCACCCTGTACAATATAAAGCTTTCACCGTGTATACATTTCTATACAACAAGATTACAAAATCAAAGCCACCTACTACAAGATTATTGAGTCTATCATATTGCTCAGTATGACACAGCCTTAATATAAAGCTGTTTCCACACAGCCTTAATATTATAAAGCTGTTTCTACACAGCCTTAATATAAAGCTGTTTCCATACGTAAAAATCACCCTGAATACATTTCTATACAACAAGATTACAAAACCAAAGCCAAATACTACAATATTGTCAAGTCTATCATATTGCTCAGTATTACACAGCCTCGAAGGATCAAGGGTGATCCTTGTAAAATAAGGGTATCTTCTGTTGTATCATATTCTGCTATGAATTTACTTCATGAATATGTCCACTTTGTAGACACTGGATTATTGATTTTCCTACAGTATATTTAAGTTTCAAATAATATCTTACAGATTAAATTGTATATACGGTATTGTCAAACTGTATGTATAGATCACTTGTACAATTATAACATACTGTAGATTTAAAAAATTATTTTATTTTATTTTCAAAATGTTAAAATGATATTTCAGTTAATCAGACCAAAATATTAACGCACATACTGTAACAGTTACGAGTGAGGTTAGGTTATTAAGGTGTAGTTAGGTCATATTTATCATTGATGTAAGTATAAACATTGTATTTGGATAACCTAATAAAACTCCGATCCAATGCAATATTTCGTTCCACTGGAAATTCGACGATAGTGGTGCTATCTATTTTGGAAACGACGGAAGCTGTGTGAAACACCAATGCTACCAATGATTTCTCCCTAGCGCTACCTCGCGGCGCGATCATGCACTATTTTCGCGACAACATTTTTTTCTGCACACAGCCCCCGTATGCATGCAAGATCTATTTTATTATTCATGATCTATGGTATAAGTTACATAATTTATTTATACTTGAAACCAATTTTATGGAGTGATTGGTAACAGAGAGGGCAGTAGCTATTGTTGGATTTTTTTCAAACTCCTGACTGAAAAGCTAAAAAAAGCACACACAAAAATGTTTGAAAAAATATTGCAAACTTCTAGGACATTTATTTTAAAATAAGTTTTTTTTCTTAAAAAAATGTTGTTTGTTTTATGCTAAGGAGTGTTTTTGTTTAAATAAAATATTCTTAGTATAGGACAAGTTAGTTTCCTTATCAAGTTTTCTACCAAATTCCCTAACCTTTTACATTATCCTACACCCAAAAAGGGACATTGCATTATATCTTTGAGTCTGTAATATACACTATACAGTTCATTTTACAAGCTTAAACCAGAAGGGCACGGTATTTTACATAAATACTTAAACATTATAACAGACTCGGCCACCGCTATAAAATACTAAAATATTCTATCACAGATTCACCTCTATCAGGTTAAATACACAAGGTTAAGACATACCTCTATATCTCTTACGCTGTCCCAATTGCATACTCTACTAAAAAAATAATAATGTAAACGTTCTGTTGATTACTAATAACGATTAATATTAAATTATAACTTAGTCGTTTGCCGGTGGTCAATATGTTAGTTACATAGAATATCGAGGATCCCCGGTGAAGCTGTACATTTTTTGCTTATGTTTTTTCCTTTGGTATCTGTATTCGGTAATTACCTCCTTCTTTATTTTCCTTCGTTCTCAACATAAGAACGTCACATGGAATCTGCCTAGAAGGACCAAGAAATGAAAGTTGACTTATCTTTAGGTCTGGGTTGTTCCTCCACCTCCTTCCAAGCTTTGATATTGCCTAATCACCGAAAGGCTGCATCGCTGTCATCGTTGGTATGGCACAGAAAGCTTCTGGTCCTGTGAATTCTCTAGCTGACGCGTTAACTAGCTCATCCGCACATTAAGTCCCACTTATTTCATCGTGTTCAGAAACCCAAGAAAGTGTTGAAACCTCCCAATCGTGATGCAGTCTTGACGCATTCCCAGACCAGCTTGGACCTAAACTCATACGGCTCAAGGCTGTCTGAACCCAGTATTTTGATCAAGCATAACGAATAATAGTCTGTATAACTGAATAGCAAAGTTAAACACACCAGTAAAGTTTAATCAAATTCAAATAAGTGGTTTTTGGGTTAAATGGTAAAAAACAACCATTCAAACTTTTTTCTTTGTAACAGGGTATAAGATGAGGCCTTATTGTTATTATTATTATTTTTAAAACTACGTTTTGAGACTGTAATAAATCTTTGTGTTACATTATATAATAGTATACAATTTTAATATACTTAAGCTATTCACAAATCTATATATATATATAAGCGAAATACCACTCACTCACTCATCACGATTTCTCAAAAACTGCCGAACGGATTAAAATTAAATTTGGTATGTAGCTTCCTCTAGGGCCATAGGTGCTCACTAAGAAAGGGTTTGAAAAAATTCGAAATTTTAGGGGGGTTTGGGGATCAAAGTTATTAAAAAACGATTTCTTCAAAACTACTGAACGGATTGGAATGGAATTTGGTATGTAGCTTCCTCTAGGGCCATAGGTGCTTACTAAGAAAGGGTTTGAAAAAATTAGAAATTTTACGGTGGGTTTGGGGGGGATGAAAGTTATTAAATCACGATTTCTTCAAAACTAAAGAACGGATTGGAATGAAATTTGGTATGTAGCTTCCTCTAGGGCCATAAGTGTTCACTAAAAAAGGGTTTTAAAAAATTGGAAATTTTAGGGGGGTTGGTTGGTAAAAATTACTAAATCACGATTTCTCCAAAATTACCGAACAGATTGGAATGAAATTTGGAATGTAGCTTCCTCTAGGGCCATAGGCGCTCGCTAAGAAAGGGTTTCAAAAAATTCGAAATTTTAGGGGGTTTGGGGGAATCAAAGTTATTAAATCACGATTTCTTCAAAACTATCGAACGGATTGGGCTGAAATTTGGTATGTAGCTTCCTCTAGGGCCATAGGTGCTCACTAAGAAAGGGTATGAAAAATTTCGAAATTTTAGGAGTTGGGGGGATTAAAGTTACTAAAATCATAATTTCAGATCTTTTATTATTATGAAAATAGTGCTTTTATTATTTAAGATCTATATATTGAACACTTAAAAAGAATACAATTACGTTAAAAAGACTGAAAATACCAACCACCACGGGCAACGCCGTACGGGTCAGCTAGTATTATATAGCTTGTAGTTATTTTTAATGATATTAGCGTACGATTAACAAAGTAAGCATATTTAACTTGTAAAGGTACTGGGTCGTAACTAAAAGCTTGCTCCGTACAAACCTAAATGGATAAAGTGTTTCGAATTTATTATTAGATAGTTTATTAAATTAACAATAATAAATAAAATAGGTTTTATTAAATAAATAATTCAATCATGCAGCTGAACCACTGACGTGAGTTGAGCGAATATCCAAAATTAAGTCTATATATTTTATTGAATCAACCAAATATTTTGGAAATTGGTCTACTCGCGAGGGCCACTAATCAACTATTCTTACTGAATAGTTGCCTCCGTGTACGAAATATATTATTAGAATTGGTTTCCATCTTAGCCTCCAGATCCTGCGCACGCGCTGCTTCGATCCGCTAGCAGCGGAAAATTAGCTTTGCGAGTTTGTACCTCGATCTTGCGGCTTTGGAGTATGGACCACTCCACTGTTCGTAAAGGACAAACTCGCTTTGCGTGGTAAATAATTCCAGGTGCTTACATTTTATTTTAAGTTTTGATCGATTTTGGAGGAACCAGAGGGGCTATAAAGTCGTAAAAAAGCAAAATGTGTAGAATAATTTCTTATTTGTATTTTTTTGGACAAAAGTCCAAAAAGTTTAATTTTTCTGTAATACGAAAAATCTCAAAAAAAATTTACTTCCTGTCAAAAAAACGTGCTTCCAGTTATTGCATTTTTTTTTTTTTTTTTTTTTTTTGCTAACGAGCTCCTCCGAGTGATTTAAAAAACCAACGTGTGTACCAAATTTGGACCAAATCGTACGTAAAATGCTACCGTTAGAGTGTGAACACACACATATATATTCAGTATATATATATATATATAAAGTGTTTAATGACACCCGACAACGTGTTTTGGAGACCATGATTGGTGCTTATTTACTACTTCTGATCTCTCTCACAATAAGGTTCACTACAATAGCTTATCTTTCATGTAGAAATTCGCTATTAAAGGAACAATTTTTATTTTTTAAAAACCTAACTTTTCGGAAACGAACTATAACTTTTATATATTATGCTTAGAAAATTAAGAGAAGATTTTTTCAGAAATCTGGAGAGAAATTTTAGGAACAGATTATCTATGATTTCCCCATAGAGGGTTTGCAATTAGTTACCGGATGTTTAATATAATCACTTGTAGCGTTCTTGCGCATGCCCCGCATGCGGCTTATCACTTCCGTCACCCATAGTCATTTTAGCTGATATTCATTTGAGTGTAAGAGTTTGAAGTTATTTTCTCATTAATGTCAGAGCCACAGTCTGCTCTCCTACTAAGAAAACAGCTAGCAGGTACATATTTTAACATAACTGAGAATGGACTTATTTCCCGATCAATTACTTGAAATATAACCCATATTTTGATTTCTTATTGCGGAACTGTACTAGCATTAAGACCAAAATGTTTCTTTGTCTGACAAGTAACCTACGTTTATTTGTTAACCTATATTTGGATATCTGTCTAGTTATTACTGTTCAGAATACTTATTCATTTGTGCAATAGTGGCTTTAAAGCAAACTATATAAATCAATAACAACATTCGCATTATAGATCGTTTAGTTAGGCTAAGTTAGAGGGTGCAGTGTAGTCTAGGCTATGTTGTGGATGGATATTGTTATAACAACAGTGACAGTGAGTGTATTTTTCTTTTACTTAAGTTACCATTACTATTGTGAGGCTATATTGGTACTATTTTAATAAATCTAGTTTTTATTGTATGTAGGCTAAGTTATTTGTTTCTAGCCTTGGTTGGTTAGGTGAAAGGATAGAATCACACTCTAGCTGTTATGAAGGCCGAGTTGCCAACTTATAAATTCAAAAAGGATCTAATTTAGTTGCACAAATTAAATAACAAGCAATTTTCAGCGTTCAATGTACAATACAACCTCGCTTGACCGGCCCTAAATAGTCCCAACCCCTCCTGTAATCCAGTCCAAGTCAAAAAATAAAAAATGAACGGAAAAACTCGATTGCATTTTAGGAAAAATAAAACGGCATTGTCATTATAGTTTAAAACCCAGTACATTGTAAATACCTAGCCTACGTATTAAAACGCACTACGGCGTAACTTTACTATTCGACTCTAGCCTAATATTTTTGCTGACAACGACGTTGTTTTACATTCTACTGTTAAATGTTGAATACAGGTAAACATACTGTGACTAAATAGATTAGAACCTTTTAGGTATTTTTTATTATTATTTTTGCATTTCTGTTGCCATAGACTAGGTTAGCCTAGAGTAGAATAGTAAAGTTGCACCACGCACTACAGTTGTATGTATAGGCCTAGGCCTACTGTATGTAAATAGGCCTACTTGCTGTATTTCAAAAGAAGTTTTGTTTTATCTCATGTTGTATAATATGCAGACGCAACTGCATGTAATTTTTAGTGCCTTAATTACTTTTAATGCCTAAGTTTAGCCTACACATTTTCAATCGATCAATTATACAAATGGTTCGCTAGTTTGTAACTGAAGCATCATTTTAAATGGACTCTCGGTGGTCTGGCTTTTTCTTAAATCCGGTGTACCGCGTCGGCCATATTTAGCCGGACTAGCGAGGTTGTACTGTATATATCTAAGCGGTGTAACTTTTTGACTCTAGCCTAATATTTTTTCAGACAACGACGTTGTTTTACATTCTACTGTTAAATGTTGAATAGGCCTACAGGTAAACATACTTTGACTAAATAGGTTAGGTTAGAACCTTTTAGGTATTTTGTTATTATTATTTTTGCATTTCTGTTGCCATAGGTTAGCCTAGAGTCGAATAGTTAAGTTGCGCCACGCACTTCATTTGTATGTATTGGCCTACTGTATTTCAAAAGAAGTTTGGTTTTATCTCATGTTGTATAATATGCAGCCTCAATTGCTCGTAATTTTTATTGCCTTTATTACTTTTAATGCCTAAGTTTAGCCTACACATTTTCAATCGATCAATTATACAAATGATTCGCTAGTTTGTCACTAAAGCATCATTTTAAATGGACTCGTTCGGTGGTCTGGCTTTTTCATAAATCCGGTGTACCGCGCCGGCCATATTTATCCGGACTAGTGAGGTTGTACTGTATGTATCTAAGCGGTGTAACTTTACTATTCGACTCTAGCCTAATATTTTTTCAGACAACAGCGTTGTTTATATTCTACTGTTAAATGTTGAATATAGGTAGGCCTAAACATACTGTGACTAAATAGGTTAGAACCTTTTAGGTATTTTTTTGTTATTATTTTTGCATTTCCGTTAGCTCTAGGTTAGCCTAGAGTCGATTAGTAAAGTTGCGCCATGTAGGCTAATAAATGGAGGATGTGGTGACCGAAAAAAAAATATCGTGAATAAACACGTTAAACTACCTGTAAAAACACCAAAAATATCTGTGGGAAATAAATATTTTAGAAAATATGAGGTATTTGTTTGATTTAACTTGTCAATCGAAACTACTATAAATACACAAACCTTAACTTTTTTCTTTATAAATATAGTATTTATACACTTCACTTATGCCGGGAACTATACTATACTGAAGCTACTAACCTATGCTAGCCTATTTAGTCACAGTATGATTATAATATTTCGTCGTTATTATCACATTATATATTAAAATTAAAAAAAAAAACTTAAAGGTACTAACCTACAGAGTTGGGACTAACGAATAGAAAAACTAACGAATAGAGTAACTAGTTAGTTTTATGACTAACTTATAACTCTACTCGTTAGTTTTTTTTAGCATTAACTTCTAACTGTAACTAGTTAGAAAAATGAGTAACGAATAGAAATTCTAACGAGTTAGATTTATAAGCAAAGGAATATTTTGAAAAGGACCATTTCGGTCAACAAACAGCAGAAACTTGAACAATGGGTTTGTTTAGTTGGAGTTGGCCCGTTATGATTTCTCGGAATAGCGATAAGGAAAGTGCGCTTAACTCAAGGTTGTGTGAGGGGCTGGAAAAGAAAGGACAAGGGACTAGAATAGAATGTTGGGGGGAGGGGGCGGGGTTGTTGACTTTGTCACAAACAATCACGAGCACACTTTCTCTTTTTACTTTTAGATCACTCGGCGCATCAGCTATGTGTACTTTGGTTTTTGAGAGGGTTAAGATACACAATCAGTAGACCGGTTGTCGCCGTGGTACTAACTTACTTTTTGTACTTTCAATCTTGTACAATTAATTGCCCAAGTGGTGTGGAAAGTGTTTGCTGTTTTGTAGAACTGTTTGTAGTGCTGGCGTGTTGTTTATAGTTTAATTGAAATTTTGTTTATATAGTTTAAAGTTTAGATAGTTATAGATTGTTTAGTAGTAGGCCTATAGTTTCATTTGTTAAAATGAATGAAGTTTTGTGGCCAAATTTGAGTAAACTGTTTACTCAAATTAACCGGGACAGCAACAGTAACAATGTTACGTTCAAGTGCCTTTTATGTTTGCCGAAGAACAAGCAAGTTAAAGCGTCTGTTACATCGGCTTCCAATTTAAGAGCGCAATTTAATACTTTTAAATAAATAGTTAATACTTACAACTTTATGGCGTTAGGTAACTTTACTATTATAGAAATAGAACACGTAAATAAATGTCAAACTATTTAGTGTTGACTTTTTTTAGGACGTAGAGGGTTTGAAAAGTCTTCAAACCAATTTATAGAGATCTCTGATCTTATAAAATATTTTTTAAAGTCATGGCTTCTTATATATTTATTATTATATATTTCTAATATATATATATATATATTAATGGGATATGAGTAGAAATAAATTATAAAAAATCTACATAAAGGCCTACCTATTATATTTTCTTAGTTTAAAATTGTATCTAGGCCCTTTTAAATTTATATAAATTATAAATATTACATCTTTTATAAATTAATTATAAGTGTTTGTTTGGGAGTACCGGTAAATAAGTTATTATTTTCTTATAGTAGTCTACATGTTATTTACTACTAGCCTATATAAATTAATGTTTTGCAATTTCTAGTTACCATTGTTTGGTCTAAAAAATAATTTATATGTTACTGTACTTTGCACATTTTGTAGATTTTTCGTTTTTTTTAATTTGCAAATAAAAACAAATGTTTTACCCGACACAAACATTCTAAACAATACCTGGAAAATATTTAAAATAACATAACAATATGTAATTTTGTTTACTTTTTCTAGTTGAAGTAAATAAAAAACCGACTAACTTATAACTTTATTTAGTTACTTTTTTTGGAGACTAACTTCTAACTTTAATCAGTTACTTTTTTGCTGACTAACTTCTAACTTTATTCAGTTAGGATTTTTCCTGGCTAACTTATAACTCTACTCAGTTATTTTTTTGATCGACTAACTCTAACTTCTATCAGTTACTTTATTAGACTAACTTTCCCAACTCTGCTAACCTATACTATTTAGTCACAGTAGGCCTATGTTTACTTAGTTGAGTTGCCTAAACTGTTCGTTTCTACACAAAAAAGAACAAGAACAATCCGGCAACGCTGGGAGAACGCTGAGAAAAATATGTCGGCACTTTACAATGTAAATTTCCATAACGAACTTTTGATTTGAAAGTTTTTAATATTGTACGTGTTGAAGATGGTTAAATATTGGTTTCCAGGCATCAGTGAAGTGTATAAATACTATATTTATTAAGAAAAAAGTTCAGGTTTGTGTATTTATAGTAGTAGTTTTGATTGACAAGTTAAAGTAAACAAATACCTTTATTTTGTTATAATCAGGTGCAATATTGCGGAAAAGTCGAAACTTAACATATATAATTTCGACTTTTATTTCTTTCTTAATTCCTATAAATATTATTTCCCGGGAAAATTTTTGTTGTTTTTACAATTAGATGTGTTCTTTCATATTATTTCAAATTCCCTTAGAAATCGATTGACAAGTTAAAGTAAATTTTTACCAAATATAGAGGTTAACTCCAGTAATTTTTTATATTTTCACTCGGCTCAAGTTTACTATTCGACCCTTGGCTAATCTATGGCAACAGAAATGCAAGAATAATAAAAAAAAAAATAACTGGGTGTGCTTAAGACCACACGTTGGAAGTGATAACTTCTATGACTACGGAGATTTTTAACTCGGTAAATGTGTACAATTATAAGGATTATAAAACTGTAGGCCTATTTGTTCAAATTGTTTATTTATATTCGTTATTATATATTTAAAGAAAGGTAAAAATATTATCTTTTAGTTACCTTTTATTTCATATTGATAGATCAAATGATTTAGAAGTTGTTAAAATATTACAGTAAAGAAATTAATAATCAAATATGTTATACAAAGATGTACGAATGTTTGCGAAGTTAAACAGTAGGTATCCTTCTTTAAATTTGTATAAACGAATATATTGATGATCAAAGGTTAGTTTTATATACAGTTTATAACCCCAAAGCAAATCTTATAACGTGTAGAAGCCTATATAACTTATAGTTATAGAAGCCTACATTAGTTGTATAACTAATATATAAGAAAATTAACATCACAAGAAATTTTAATGGTTGAAGTTGTAAACATAACCCCAAAATATAATCTATGCTGGGTTTTGTTTAAGAATTACAGATGATGGGCGAAATCAGCTGTTATATTATATTAACTAATTCTTATGTGTTAATTTGGTTGCTATGCTAATAAATGTAAATAATATATTAATAATATTCCCTCTCCACGATCTGACTTGTGTCTAAACAAAAGCGTGACGCGAGATCTCGCGAGAAATCTGGCGTGATGCGAGATCTCGCGGGAAATCTGGCGTGATGCAAGATCTCGCGAGAAATCTGGCGTGACGCGAGATTTCGAAAACATAGCCAAGTCGAAAGTGCCCAACGGGCCAATAGAAGTTATCACTTCAAAAAGAAAACCTAAAAGGTTCTAACCTATAGTATTTAGTCACAGTATGTTTACCTGTATTCAACATTTAACAGTAATATTCTAAAAATTACGTGCAGTTGCGGCTGTATATTATACAACATGAGATAAAATAAAACTTCTTTTGATATACAGTAAGTATTTACATACAGTAGGCCAATACATACAACTGTAGTGCGTGGCACAACTTAACTATTCGACTCTAGGCTAACCAATGGCAACAGAAACGCAAAAATAATAATAAAAAAATACCTAAAAGGTTCTAACCTAACCTATTTAGTCACAGTATGTTTACCTGTATTCAACATTTAACAGTAGAATGTAAAACGTCGTTGTCTGCAAAAATATTAGGCTCGGGTCGAATAGTAAACTTACGCCTTTTACCCTAAATAAAACAATCAAATCACTTATGAACACCAAAAAAATGAGCAATGAGTTGACTATACAAAATTAATGAAAGAAATCATGAAAATGTATGTGAATTTGATAAATAATTTTACAAGGTGTTTAGTTTTAAAACAATGACAATAAACTGTATGAAATAACATTAAATGCTATCAAATAATGGAATAGAACATTGACTTGACAAATATTGACACATTGAACATAAGTAGGCTAATCATCACACAAATAAAGTAAATTATTGTTCTTATACTGTTGTTTTGTAGGCCTATAACAAAATTGCAAACATATAGCCTACATAAAAAAAAAATAGCCTGCAATTTTAACTTACAATCTCTTGTTACAGTATGTTTCTAGTGTGTAAACATATATTATAAGTTTGTAACACTTCTTCATTTTCTAAAAAAGGTTTTAAGTTCTAACTTAGGCTACAGTCTCTAGTTACAGTACTGATATGTTTCTAATAGCCTATGTAGGCCTAATCATAAATAAGTTTGTAACACTTCTTAGTTTTCTAAAAAAGGTTTTTAATTTCTAAACATAATTTTATTTCTTTAAAGCGAAAAACCTGATTGGTTTCAATGCCTGGTAAACATAACTTATATAGCCTATAAACTGCATAAAAAAAATAGCCTGAAGTTCTAACTTACAATCTATAGTCTCGGTATGTTTCTATTATGTAAACATAATCTATATAAGTTTGTAACACTTCTTAGTTTGCTATAAAAGGTTTTTATTTCTAAACATACTATATATTATATAGGTAGCACTTCTGACTTCCATACATTCTAGTTCCAACAAATCTGGCAACCTCCTTGTTAGCCTATATCGCGATCGTGTAATAAAAATGGCTGTAGATTCTCTATACTAAATCACATAAGCGACTTTTGGTTTGGTAATTTGTTACGTTGTATTTGTTTTAGATTGTTTATAATTGATTTCCCGCGATCAGTGAAGTGTCTAATTTCATTATATAGGCCTATAAAGGAAAATTTAGTGTAATTACATTAACCCTAGAACTGCCAATACGTTGTTTCTGTAGTACCGGGCACGTTTTTACACTTTTGCAAGCTTTTAGTTAAAAAATCGTAAAAATTATTTATATTGGACAAAAAATGTATTGTTATATATCATTTTTTTTCCTCATAATGTGTACTATTTGGTAGATATCATAACATTTAGATCAACATATCTGGAAAAAAATTATACCCTGAATAGTTTCAAATTTTGTTTTGTAAAAAATAAAGATTGACGTAACCACTATATCTACATGGAAGCTCGAGGTTGTTACACATATTCTGAGATAGCCATTTTATTCATTATTTTATGCAGAAAAAGAAAATATATAGTTTACAGCATTTTTTTTTTATAAATAAATAAATTAGAACAATAAAAAGAAGAACACGACAAAAACCATAGAAACGGGCAAAAAATTACTAGCCTAATGTAAATAAAAATTATTACAAAAAAAATAGCTGATATATATGGTACGATCCATCACTCACAATAATATTTACAACTAAATAATAAATAAACAACTAAATAATTTTAAAAAATTTCACTTAAATAAACTGAATAAATTTACGCGCACAAACAACATCAATCACTTTCACCACAACAACGGTATGTAAACAACTGATCTGTGAAGACTCGACTGTGAGTCGTTTTATTTCTGTCCATACATACGCACCAGCTGACTTTTTATACCATGTCCAATGAAAAAAGAAAGCCTGGAATCTGCTCTTTCCATCCATATCTCATATGACATATTTGGAGAAAGATTAATTCATACAAAGAACAGATGTTTTAAATCGTCAATTTTCGACGATCGGCAAAACGGCTCCGGTTTTTAATCGTCGATTATCGACGTTTGGCAGATCTAGGGTTAAACCCTGTGGTCACCACGTCAACCACTAGAACCGAAACCATAAATCTTAAATTGAAATATTAGACAGTAATATCTTTTCAATAAAATCAAACTGCACATTCGAACTTAAATAAACACAATTGGCGGACTTTGCTATCCCTACAACTTAACATCACTTAATAAAATACTTACAAACGTAGCAAAACAGGAACACACAGAATTTTCACTTTATAAAATTATATAATACAAAAATACGTATTGTTTACCGTATTTTATAACAAACTATAGATATTCAATATACATTGATGTTCACGATTCGATAAATTGAATCAATCCAATGTGTTGAAAAAAGCCTGAAATTCTTGTTGTTTTGTATGAAAGCAAACATTGAAAAGAAAATAGCCTGAAGTCCTAACTTACAGTTTTTATTCATTGGATGTAAGTTTACCAGCAATAAACATTCAATAGTTCAGGCTTTTTTTAATTTTCAACGATTCGAAATATACATTAATGCCACAAATAAATACATTGGACCCTTGTTATACACATCAGATTGATTCAGTGTATCGAATCGTGAATATCGATTTGTATAAAATAGTTTAGTGTGATGTTAAGTTCAATACAAATTAAGTGTTTATGTATTATAGAATTTTAGAAAATTAAAATTGTATGTGTTCCTGTTTTGTTATAATATTTGTATTTTATTAAGTGATGTTAAGTTGTAGGAATAGCGGAGACCGGCAATCGTGTTTATTTGTGTTCGCATGCTCAGTCCAGTGTCATTGAAAATGAAGTCTAATTAATATTTCCTGAGTTAAATGAGTTGTGAATTGAGTTTAAATTAAAAGTGTTTTATTTTTTGTTTATAATGAATTACATTAAATTTTGTAAATTATTTTTTTTTTGTTTTCATTTATTTAAGACGTTTAGAAATAGAATTGAACAATACAATTACTTATTAAAGCATTGTCTTGTGTGTATGGCTAGGGGTTGTAATATAAACTTTCACTGTAAATTTTTAGTTTAACTGAAGAAAAAACTACTATATTTTGTATTAAAAATATACGCTAAAAATTGTGGACAATTTTTAACCCTCGCAGTGCCACACTGCCCAAAGTGACACTCTCTCAGGCGCAAGATGCAGCCATTTTGAACATATGCATAAATTTGCATATTCCGTTATTTAATACACTTAAAATTATCCAATTGTAATAAAACCGTCACCGTTGGAAAGGCAATCAATTAAACTTTAATTTTTGTATTTAAAACTTTTTCGTAAAACGTATATTTACATACGTAATCATAGTTTTAAAATATGCAGATCGGGTTACAGTTGTTTCCATGCGCGAATATGCATACAATTGTACTGTTATTTCCCACTTCTTACAGTTCCAAGACCATCTACAGAAGTATTTCCATCGAGATTATAAATATACCATTGGATTTGTCAAGATCTTATCTTTCTAATAGTGTCTTCTAATAGATGTCACTATTTTACACGATTTATACTGACGATTTCTGTAAACCTTGCGATTGGACAGTTTGTCAACCAATGAAACAGCTCATTTCTCAACCGAGATAACACCTACTATATCATATGTGTTGACAGATTTCTTTACACTATTTTGTAGAGAACAGTTTGATCTTTCTAACGGTGGAAATTAAACTAGAATAAACCAGTTTATTGTTTGTCTAGACAGCAGTAGAATGTACATATCTGGTGAGACCGCCTAGAGCGTCCCGTTCCCACGCAATTCAAATGAGCCATCTTATCTCGTCGGCGAAGTTCATTAGATTGATGTCATTTTGTTATTCAAATAAAGATAACTCGAACACTTTTGTGAACTAAGAAAAGACAAGTATAGAGTTTGTTTCTTTGATTTATCCTCTACACTTTTTTATAATAATATTTCATTTCTGGGCAAAGCATATATTAGTAAATTACGTTTCAAACTAAGCCTAGTTTTGTTAGCAGTCGTGTATTTCGAACATAAAACTGGTTTTTTCAAAATAAGAAATTTGAAATTGATAAATGTTTTTATACAGTTCTATTTAGAACTAAGTTACAAAACTTTTTTACGCTTACGAAAAAATTACAAAAAATGTTTACTACTTGTTATGTAGGCCTAAAGTTGAACTTTTTCCTTTCGTTACTGAACATTTTTTGTTTCTTGAGCTAATAACTTTTACAATTTTACATCAATAAATTTTTTAATTACATATATGAATTCATTGAACCTTTCTCTACAAAAAAGGTATAGAACACTTTTGGATTGGGATAGAATTACTATTTTTGGCAAATTTTTTAAAATATGCTTGCAAAACACTAAAAAACCGGCTGGCCAATTTGAGCTATAACCAGGGCTTAATATACCTCTACTTATTGAAGTTTGGTCAATTAAGTGAATGATATTAAATAACTGAAAAGCCCATTTATAGCGTTTTGCAAGCATATTTTAAAAAATTAGCCAAAAATAGTAAATGAACCTAAATCCAAAAGTGTTCAATAGCTTTTTTGTAGAAGAAACTTCAAAGAATTCAAATATGCCACTAAAAATTAGTTTCTTTTGAAATTGTAAAAGTTATTAGCTCAAGAAACAAAAAATGTTCAATAAGGAAAGGAAAAAGTTCAACTTTAGGCCTACATAACAAGTAGTAAACATTTTTTATATTTTTTTTTTGTAAGCGTAAAAAAGTTTCGTAATTTAGTTCTAAATAGAACTGTATAAAAACATTTACCAATTTCAAATTTCTTATTTTGAAAAAAACAGTTTTTATGTTCCAAATACACGACTGCTAACAAACCTAGGCCTAGATTGAAACGTTATTTACTAATATATGCTTTGCCCAAAAATGAAATATTATTATAACAAAGTGTAGAGGATTTAAATCAAAGAAAAGAACGGTATAATTGTCTTTCCTTAGTTCACAAAAGTGTTTGAGTTATCTTTATTTGAATAACAAAATGATATGAATCAAATGACATTTTGCCGTCGGTAAAGGTCTTACAAGAAGGGTGCTTTGAGTTACGTGGAAGCGAGACGGAGCAATCGGCCACAACAGATCGCTTAATCATGTACTTTTCACTACTGTCTAGACAAACAAAAAACTGTTTTAATCTAGTTCAATTCCCACCGTTAGAAAGGTCAGTCTTTTCTCTACAAAATGGTGTAAAACAATCTGTCAAAACATTTGATAAAGTAGGCGTAATATCTGTTGACAAATGGGCTGTTTCATTGGTTGAAAACCTGTCCAATCGCAAGAGTTTACAGACGACATTGTATGAATAAATCCTGTAAAATAGTGACATCTGATTGGAATTCACCATTAGAAAGATAAAATGTTGAAGAATCCAATGGTAGCTTTATAATGTCGATATAAATACTTAAGTAGGGTGGCTTCAACATTAAAGAAGTGGGAAATAACAGTACAATTGTATGCAGATTCGCCCGCGGAAATAGCTGTAGCACGATATGCATACTTTAAAACGATGATTACGTATGTAAATATACGTTTTACGAAAAAGTTGTAAATAAAAAAATTAACGTTTAATTCATTTCCTTTCCAATGGTGCTAGTTTTATTACGATTGGATGATTTTAAGTGGATTAAATTATCGATTATGCAAATATATGCAAATTCTCGCTAAGGTTCGAGCGGGTTGCATTTGCGCCCGAGAGACTGCAGTCTGCCACTTTGAGGGTTAACTGACTCTAAAAACACAACGCATTTCCGCGGGAATTAAATATTAGGCCTATAGAAATTATATGAAAAAGAAAACTAAAAGAAATGCAGGTTAAGTTCAGTCGTTTTTTGATGTTTGCACTAAATAAAAATAGTAAACACTTCACTGACATCAATAAGGTAAATAATAAATATACTAGGCCCTAATCAAAATGTCTGAAACATGTTTGTTAATCTTACTAGGCTTAAACTTGTAGTAGTAGAATTCCAGCAGTGAAATGTAGTGTTGAATACACTCAAAAGAAAGAATAAGAGTGAGTCTTGACAAAAGTCAAATTGTTCATGGTACCTCATTCTTATAAGATTTGAGTTTATTGGTTGTATATAAATATTGTGTGCAACTGGGTAAAAATATAATGTAGGCTATATATATTAAAATAAATAAATTGATTATACATTTTATTTATATTAAATATATATTGACCCTTTAATTGGGGCCTATGTATATAATAATGTACGTAGGCCTAATTTATAGGCTAATATGTTTTATACTTAAATATTATGCATAAGCTAAATGAAAGGCAAAGTTTTAGAATACCACTACAGCTTTTATCACGGCCTTTTCATTTAAAAAAATCTGAACTAATCTGACTTACAGTCTCTAGTCACAGTAGCCTATGTTTCCAGTTTCTAAAACAAAATATAAGTTGGTAACAGGTTTTCTTCTTAGTTGGGTGGTACAATCCTTATGCACGACAGCCTCAAGGGCTTATTGCGCTCCCACATGAAGGATGTTAAACCCCTAGTTACCATTGTCAAGGTCCATAAACTCTGTGAACTTATGACTAATTTTAATGAGATTGTCCTGGGGGGGGGGGGGGGTGTTCTGTCATTTGTTAAGTTTTCTAAATGTCTTTTAACTCACCCGTTTGAGCCTCTCACATTCATAGATCAGGTGTTCTGCGGCTTCCTCCTGCATTCCACGTTTGGGTCCCGAAGAAAATGCTCATTCTCTTCATGTGTTTTCTGATTTGCACATGTTCTGTGATTAGAGCTACTACCTTCTTTACTTTACCTGTTCATCGTAAGGATGTCAGATGCAATTTTTCTAAGATGGGCCAAAAAGTGATGGTTTGCTCATCTTTATCCCTACAACTGTCAATGCAAATTTTTGCAATGAAAAGCCATTGTGGTGCTTTTTGGCAAGCATTTTTTCAAAAATTCGCCAAATATTGTAGTTATACTCCAATACAAAAGTGTTCCATAGATTTTTTGTAGAGAAAGGTTCAAAAATTCATATATATACCAGTAAAAAATTGTTTGATGTAAAATTTACAAATTTATTAGCTCAAGAGACAAAACAAAACATACAAAAGTTTTTAAATTTAGTTCTAAATAGAAGTGTATACAAATATATATCAATTTCAAATTTCTTTTTTTTTAAACACCAGTTTTTATGTTTGTACTACAAGACTGCTAACAAAACTAGGCCTAGTTGAATGGTAGTTATTTAGGAATATATACTTTGAACAAAAATGAAATATTATTACACACTAAAACCTAGTTTATACAAAAATTCAGTTTATCCGGAAAAAATTTTGAAAAACAAATTTTTTAATAATGTAATTTTATTTTGTTATATACAGTAATTGTGAGCTTGTCACCACAACTCCCCTTGATTTACCGTCATAAT
>JAGFPH010000274.1:622896-641010 GCA_018207615.1 Philaenus spumarius | reverse complement strand
GCTATTATAATACACAAATTATTTATTATTATTAGGCTATTATAATAAACCTTAGTTTATTATAAATATTTTATACAAATTATTAAGGAAGTAGGCTGCTACATTTATTTACTTCACATAGTGAACACTTCAATTATAATGTTATGGGGCTGAAATTAAGAGAAAGATTTACAAACCTTTTGGTTTTATATCAACTGGAGTTCACAAACTTGGAGAAACATTTCATCTCCAACTGTTTTCTGGATCACTAACACTTCTTTTTTAAAGTGTTCAACAGCAATTTTTTTTTTAAATTGGTCAAGAACAACCATCTTATATCTTGGGTAAACGTACATTGCTAGAACATAATTTTTATTGCTCATGTGACGCAAGAAATCTTGAGGTTACTTATTTTTCCAGCGATCTGACAAACATTACTCCTTTTTTACGGATGATATATAATTGTTGATCTCTGACTTAATGCCATTATTTAATGGTATTACCAGAGGCAGTGTGGGCGAACTACTACTTGGAAGCAACAGTATTAGCATCATCTAGAGGTTTTAATAATAATTCATACCCCTCGACCAATTCCCACTCAGATGAATTTAAGTTTTCAGGCTTTGATGCAACTGTCAGTTCTGCTGATACAGCCTGCTTCAATTCCATGAGGAGTGACAACATAATATATTCACTATTCCAGTTAGTTTTGCAGTCTTGATCGTGTTGTAATGGTGATTGTTCTAGCTTTTTTTTTTTATAGAGTAGGAGTAATAAGCCTCCTCACCACTGCGACCTATATAGATCTATTATGGTATACTTCCCTTTCTAGTGATCATCCCAGATCCCTTTCAGGTCTCTTACGAAACCAGTAAGGGTCCCGGGATCAACACCACGGACCTCTTCCGAGCTAAGAGCCGTAAATCTTCTCTGTGCGAGAGCCTCGCACTCGCACAGCAGGTGTTGAGCCGATTCAGTTCCAAGGGAGCAGACTTGACAAGAGTCTTCCGAGACCAGCCCCATTTTTTTGAGGTGGTACTTGGCCGGGCAGTGACCAGTGAGGATTCCCACAATCCGTTTATGATTGTTCCTATCCATTAATAAAAGCTTCTGTGCTTTTGACTTAGAGAGACAGATAAACATTTTTGCCTGCCTAAGCCCAGGAGCATCGTTCCAATGTGAGGACCAAGTCTTCTCCGTCCAGACTTCAACAACATTTCTCAGATGGCTTTTAGGCCTCCCATTGTTCTAGCTTGTTGTGTTTGTAATGGCCTACAATGACTCTGGCCTTATGCAACATACTCATCATTTCTTTAAGCTCTCTTTTAGCATCTCCAAGAGCCAGCTGAAGGGTGTGTGCAAAACATCTCTTATGGCCTAGTCTAGCTGTAGAAGATCATATAATCATTCCATATTACAGAAACGGGACGGCTTTGGTATTGAGATGTTAAGCCTAGCTGGCCTAGTCTAGATGTAGAAGATCTACTACTACGTTCATCGGCATTTAATAATTCACATTCCGTATTTGTTCATAAAAGTCACTACAATCTTTGAACTAATATTAAAAAAAAATTTCTTCGTACTTAAATGGTTTAAAATTGTTTTGAATTTAGAACACAAACACAAATTGTAAACATCAACTCAACTCACTGAACGAACGGAAATGAACAAATAAAACTAACACCTAACCCAATCAGTGTTGCCAGATTACAAAAATGAAGTTATGGTAAGGCGGGGAAAACATAAAAAATATCAAACGCATAAATACAGAATCATTACTGTTATTTTCTCACTCGTTTTAATCAAAATCAATTTGTTTGTACAATGAAATTATCATCGTATCGTTTAAAATCATTTACTATGAGGAATCCAAGAAATAATCGTACAAATATGATAATTATCGTGCCTCTGGCGTCACTGATTACACCATAGCGCAGTATGTTATCGCTAAACGTCGAATTGTAGAGTTTGAGTTTTTTAACTGTCGAGTCGACCATAGGCGTCACGTGCCCCCCCAGCCCCCCCAACAGTGTATATAAATTTAATATTAGTTTATGTTTGTGGGGAATATACAAATAATAATAAATCTCTACTATTTTGTAAAGTTCTTCCTCTTTGGATAAGTAATTTATGTCAAGAATGTTTTAACTGCGTTGTTTATTTTACCTTATTAGGTTTAACGTTCAAATTATTTTCCAATTTAATCGTTAATTACATTTACTTATTATGAGATATAATTAAGCTAAACGAACGGACATCATTTTACTTTTTAACTCGTTGAAGGTTGGTTATCCTGTGTGACTTCCTCTTCCCGGCCTCCACGGCCATTCCTCTCCGCAGTCCTTAAACTAGTTTTTACAAAAAACTTAGTGCTCAAGATTTTCAAAACAAACTGAAAGAAGGCATTATTGTATATAAAGATTTGTTTTATAAAATATAAGAATTGTAGCAACAATTTTTAATTTTGAAACTTAGTTTGGCTTCAATTAGTTGTAAAAAATTTAAGTTAACAAATTTGAAAACGGATTTTACGTACACCAATTATAATTGTTTAGTATTACTTTCCCCGAAGGATATGGGTTGTGTAATCTCGAATAAAGGTTCTTTGATTTTTTATAGAAAGAAAACCATACCAACGAGTTTTATTTTCTTATACAAATTATACATAGGCTACACATAATTAGTTGATTTTAACTGATACTCCCATAAATTCAATTAGTATTTTTGCATAGTAAAATAATTTTATTTAAATTGAACGATTTATTAAACTTTATTAATTTTAAATATTTTGAATCAAGAAAGCTGCAAGGAAATGAGCCTTGGAAAGTCTCAATCCTAATTTTAAATACATTCTTTGTAAGGGAAAACATAAAACAGATTTTCATTCAACAGTCAATGGTTCAAAATTAAAATTGTACCATATAAATTATACCACAGCTCCTGGATACAGAGTGGCCCAAACTTTGCAACATATTCTTAAAGGTAATGTCACACTTATTAATGACTGTAGCGTAAAAAACAGTTATGAATTTATCGACAATACTAAGAAAATCGAAATTAAACAGAATTACATTATGGCTTCATTTGACATAATACATTATACACCAACATACCAGTTCAAGAAACCTTAAACCAAAACGTTTGTTTGTCGCCATTCCTAATATTGACATAATAAATATATATTTTGACTTACCGTCTACAATATTCAATTTGCTGTCGTTACGACGGCCGTTTCAGCTATTCAGCCATTTTCGAGTATTTTTCAGCAGGATATATCCTTTGTCGCTTATTAACACGAAACACTCATTACAGTACACCAACACAACACAATAATAAATATCACGATACATTAGTTAAAAAAGATAAAACGGGCAATTCAAAAATCTTAGACTGGTTGGGCCCAACATTGAGATACGCATTCCAGACGAGAATCGATGGTCAATCACGCTAATCGATGGAGGGAAATATATAGGACAGATAGAGAGATCTTTCAAAAAAAGATTTAAAGAACATATTCCATCCTCCAAACAAATTGCACACTTAACAAAGTCAGAATCTAAATTCACAGAACACCTTATTCAGGCCGACCACGGATATTCTTGTACGGAAAACTCGCTTAAAATATTACACCGTTGAAAGAGGGCCGATTTATGAATTCCCTTGAGCAATTCGAGATGTACAAGAATCATAAAATTGACAATAACATTTTATTAAAACTTAACTTCGATTCCAACGTATTGTTCGATACGTTGTTGGAGATAAGCAACCGAGTCAAAGATTTTATACTAACCAAAAAAATGGCAATGTGGGATGATGAAGAGAGGTTCAGAAATTTTTTCAGGCTCGATCCATCTCGGTTCAAAGTTGTCTCAGGTGAAAGTTGTTGGTATCAAGTTGATTTTTAATATTTTGTCAGATAACAAGAAAATAAACAGGAGTCGGAATAAAAGTGATGTTTATTTATTTTTTGTTTTCACTTTTCTTGGAATTAATCCTATAGTTTCAGATCTGAGAAAACAGAGGAACACCTGTGTTTACATTTTATCTTCGTCCCCTATATTATGTCTGTCTTATGATCATCGACAACATGATAACGACTCGCAAATTATATAAGACGCTCATCATCATAATCGTCTGAACCTTTCTTCGACATGACGTAGAAACTTTATTGACACGCAATGTGACTTTCGAACTGCTTCTGGAACGGTCAAAACACAGCAGTAGTGAGAACAAATAGATGATGCCACAACCGTTGTCTGCCGAGCAGTTCCGACGAAATATGGCACGTTGATTTCCCTCAAAACGGTAGTCAACTGCCAGCAGTAAATCCCAGTTTCTACATTACCTTAAGAAGAGGGGGAAAATTACCTTATGGTGGTCTGAAACACCTTAAACTGCAGACCTATTCTGCCGGCCAAAGGACTTTGCCATATTTTCGATCTAACAAACTTTTATGAGGTGAAACCTTTTGGATAAGGACCTGGCCTTGTTTTTTTTTACATTTAAGATATATTTTTGTGGGATTCTTATTACACAGGTGAATTTCTTTGCACCTTCCTCGAAAAAACTATGCGTAATTACTTAGGTTTTGGGTAAATTATCTATTAAAAACAGGTAAACAATATTTACTACTAGGCCTGGATTGTCTGCAAATCAAGTCCTACTAAGGTATTGTAACCGGTATTGTTACTTAACTGTTTTCTAGACCCTTACTGAATTAACGCGTGAAACTCAATTTACACAAACATCTTTTGCATTCACACGAGTTAACAATCGCTTCCATCAAGCCTAGATGTAAACAATTCATCGCTAAAAATATCACCATCCAAATTTTGTAAAACTCGCTTATTTTAGTCATCCGAAGCCATTCTTTTCAAAATATTGAAGTAACAAAAGTCACACAAATTCCAAGCTCAATGGTACGAACAATATACTATGTTTCAATGAACAACTGATATTTCTGTTGTTAAAATAGAACAAAGAAAAAACTGACTATCATCTATGTTTTCAAAGTCTCGATAGAGCGCAGCTGCCTTTTATATAGTCTGCAAAACTTCAATAATCTATATTAAAACAATAATCTATATTAAACACTATCTATATTAATCTATGTAACACAGTTTAAACTGGGTGTCTTCCATCTATGGATAGGAAAGGAAATGTTGTGAAACAAGGAGAATAGTCTAGATGAAGGAAGTCTGGTTAGTTTTTGCCATTTTAGTTAGATTTTTACAGTCAGGCTTTTTATAATTTATTATTATATGTTTTTTAACTCTAGATTGTGACAATTTAATAAGATGTGGCAGCTGATACTGAAATATTTATTAATTCACTTTCAGACAGTTGATTAAATAACTGTTATAATTTATTGTTTTTAATAGTAGGATACGTTGTTAATTTTTGTCAAAGTTGCAGATTGTTACTGTGCCAATATTTTAATTTTGCCTTAGGTCCATTATGAGATAATTCTTTATCTTTTAGTTTCTTCTTACGTTGTCAATATATTTAAAGACAATTTCCCATTTGTTTTATTTATTGTACGTTTAATAGGTTTTACTTTTAAAGTTGTGTAATTAGTGGCCTAGATTTGACTAGCAGCTTAGTTTATTAAATTAAGTGCTGCTAGTTAATTTAAGCCACATGCCAGAAACTAAAAGAAATTTGCCTGGTATGTGAATTGCCAATAGAACACAATAGTAGTTAGTACTGTATAGAATGCCTTGAAGACTGAAAGGAATAAAATGCTATTTAAGGGAATTCTTTGTTAAAAAGATATTTTAGAAATTTTGTAGGAAAATTACTTTTTAACCTTATTTTTTTGTTCCTAAAGTGTAACAATAATAATTAAATGTTAAACAAAAATCTGAATACCATACGCCTTGATACATCAACGTGATTAATATTAACACTTTTTCAAATTTATATAACTTTATAAAATTATTTGGCCAATCATTTTGATCTTGGTGTCTTTTTGTAGATTAGATATTGATAAAAAAAAGATTGGGTATATTTATTATTTTACGTTTAACCATTATATTGCTGAACTATCAGGAAATGTTTTATATTCTAATTTTCAAGAAAATGTATTTTGAAATCCGTATTACTATAAGGCAAATGATAATACCCAAAAAGTTTCATTGTTTCTTGTTGAATAACTGGTCACTTTAACTCATTGGATATACTGTGTAGCTGTTTTTCATTTATATGAAATTTGGTGTAGCGAAACATTAAACAATTTACTTTTGGAAAACGGCGATTAAAGTTTAAGTTTGATTTGAATCAAATGATCTCACCTTAGCTGCTTTTCACATCTGTTTAATTTGTCCAATCACAGATTATAAATTTGTGAAAGCCATCTAGATTGTACTTTATGTCTTAAAGTTATAATGTATATAACATAAAATGTAAATATACTTACAAGCTTTATAGTGAAGTTACAAATGGCAGGAGTGCTCTCAATCCGCCCATACACCATGCACTGGTATATAACAGTGTATTTGTTTGGTTGAATACTTAATAAGTACTTATAACATTAATATTTTCTTCAAGAAAAATGTCAGAAGATAAAAAATATGCTAAAAGAAAAATCTGAATTTGGACATTTTACGCCATTTCTAAATCGGAGAACCCCGTGGAATATTTTAAAATTTGTGATATTTTGAACATTGTTTCGTGGTTAAAAATATTATACGTACTTCTTTGCTTGGTTAACTCATTTCTAATTTAGAGCGTACAGTATTATATCTATCGGCTTAACCATTTAATGCTGCTGTCCTTGTGTTACTATTAAATCACAGAATAGCTACATATATTTCCATGTAAAGTAGTTTTAAATTATTCCTAATAAAATCTATATAATAAAAATGAATTGCTGTTCCTTTGTAAGCGCATCACTTGAGAACGGCTGGACCAATTTGGCTATTTTTTGTTTTAAAATGTTTGTAATTGTCCGAACTAGGTTTTTATATAAAAAAAAAATTTGAAAAGATTCCCGAAAAAGTTTCAAATTTGGAAAAAACTAAACAACCTCTTTTGTATGGACTCAAGACCATAGTGCACAAAAACAGCTGTTCGTATAAAAAGCTTAGCAACGCATGTTTGTTTACATTCATTACCATAGCAACTTTACTTAGCATTTATAATCAGTTTATTATTCTTCAAAACCAACAGCTTTTTTAGGTTAGATTGACCAACTTAAAGCAAACAAAAACAAAAATCAACTAAAAATGCTTACAATATTATAATTCAATTCGAACATTGGTTGTTACATATTATATATAAAACAACTGATTTGGATCAAAAACTGAACATAATTTTAGGTTAGGCCTACAATGAACCAAAACACGTTTATTTGCAACCAATTGGGCTAATTTAGAATCAGTTTTTTTACAATTCTTCACGACTATCAGTTTTTTTAGATTAGGTAAAAGCAAGCAAAAGGTTTACTGTATTATCTAAAAAGGTTTACAAACTATAAATCTAAATTTGTGTAGTATATTCTTAAGTGGCATAAAAACCATTTTGCAATTCGATCACTTAAGTCAATGTAATGAAATGGAATAACTACCCTTTAAATTAAATCGAGCAATAGCGAAGCATTGCTGGGTCCACTAGTAATTTAATAAAAGCCCTGATAGAAGCGATTAGCAAGCCTTTTCTTCTATGTCTAGTAAAAAATAAAAATTATATTGTTAATTACAGTATGTAGGAAATAGTTAGACAAATTGTTTGTCTGAAGCTTGTACTGCGGTTTACTTTTAAAAGATAAAAATTTTAAATATATTGTTCTGTAATAGACCTACAATTTCTGCGGGAAAAATACTGTAAATTATGCGGTGCTTTTTTTGAAGTTAAATAACAAAGTTGGATCTTTGAACACTTACCTGTGATGGACAGTTAGATCTTAAAACTAATACAAGTTGGGAGTATATAGGAAGAAAAAGTAGAGTACTTCTGGAGAAATCAATCATCAGATTGTTAGTTTGAAGATAACCACAAAGTAATAAATAAAATTAATAACTTTTGTGATTTTAAGATTTACAGATGTACCAGTTTATATAAAAGTCAAGGTTGTTTTAAAAAAATTATTTGATGCCAGAAAACAGCCAGAAACATTAAACAGTTCAGAAATTGCATGCTAATGAATTTGGCGTGTTTTCTTTCGCCCATGAAAGTTGAATGTTAAAAAGACATTTAAATATTTTGGACGTGTACTTGAGATATCAATTTAGAGTTTTTAACAAATAAAGATTATATGTCACTCTCCAGGAAAACTAATGTGTTTTTTTTATAGAAACAGGACTCTGATCTTGGCTAGGTTATTTATATAGCAAAGTATCTAATTAAAGGTATTGTGGAAAATTGATGTGAACGTTTTTCTTATTGTTTTCACTTTATGCTGAGTTAGACTAAACTGGACTTAAATTATTTATATTTTACTTCAATATTTTACCATGTTTGACCTAAGGTGTGTAACACTAACGTCCATGTCACAGAGAAAATAATAAAATAAGAAATAAATCGGCTGTTTCCTATAATGACTAAAGATACAGAGGTTTGGTCTAAATAAATAAATGACGCAATACATAAATAATATTAACCATTTATAATTTTTATATATACATTTCTAAATGACGCAAAGTAGTTACAGTAGAATCATTTTTTTTATATAAACAAATAATAAAACATAAAAGCAGACTGTAAAAGTAGGTAATATAGAAGCAGACTTAAAAAAACATATTAATATATGAGCGTGTGTAAAAGATGAAAATTGTACAGAAACTTTGTTTCAACGAGTGGTGCGTTATAAGCGAACAATATAAAGCGGTATTTGAAATTATAAACAGTTCGATAAATAAATAAAAAAGAATATAATAACAGGACATAGCACAATTTAAAATGTATCGAGAACCTAATATGATAGTATATACAGTGATCATGGAAGCAATTGGAAAAGAGAGAGAGGATCAATCTGTGTATGTGAAAGAACACAGATATCAAAAGATACGGAACGCAATAGAACGTACTGGTAGCATTGGAACGAAACAGAACGTAGAGAAGCAAGCAGGGACTTCTATCAAGATGGCGATATAGTTCATGTGTGTTGCATGGAGCCGGCGTGTATTATTGCAAGAAAAATGTAGTTTTCATTGTAAAGTAGTGACAAGTTTGGTCTCAATGTGAAGTAGATGTACTTTAGAGGTGGCGTGATTGAAGAAATTAGAACTGATCATGTAAATTGGCTGTTTCTCGACTGATAACTTTTCGATGTGCTTTGGCGGGACTAGCGTGGGGTAGGCTTCAGAAGTGAATTGAATTTACGACAAAAATCCTAGGTAAAGAACAGTGCGACGAATAAAACAAGTGAAACTGTAAGTAAAAATGGCCATTGGACATATTTTTAGTCTGCAGGTATTAAAATTTTTCATTTTATTAAAAAACTAACTTCATTTAACTTCTATTGCGTCATTACTTAAGGTATGGTTCAGGAAACTTTGTACAACTGTAAATAATTTCTTGACTTGTTTGTATATATGTATCACTATGTTTATGTTTCTTAATTGCTGTAAATATCCATTTTTGATCATGTTTGAGTAAATAATGTTGTCTTGCCGCAATGCCTTGAATTTCTTTATATAGCCACGAATGTCCGTTTAGCCATTACTTTAATAGCCAGGTATTCACCCCTAAGAGAATAGAATTAATTAACAAATATTTTTCAGTGATTAGTAATTACAAGTATATATATGCAAACAGAGCATAAGTGAGGTTATATGTGGATTATCGCAAATATTATGATTGTTATTTTTTTATTAAGATTATGGGAGTCAAGTGAAGGTGATTTTTAAGGTTTTAAGAGTAAGGTGAGTTGAAGTAAGGTGAAAAATATAATATTGTTCTACGTTGAAGTTGGGAGAAAGATGTTATGGAGAGTTAAGGTGGGCGATGATTTATTATTGAAGTAAGGCAATAGGCCTAGGAGGTACATAAGTGATTTTAAGTATTACATGAGCGACGATTTTTGTTTTTAAGGTGAATAGGTAAAGGAGGTGATGAAGAGATATTGATAATTATTAGATAATCCACATATAGCGTTTTTTATTTTGATTTAAAACATATTTTTTTTTAATTTTTAATTTTTGAATTTTTCACCGAACCCCATTTTTTTTTAACACAGTATAACTTATTTTTATTATATTTTATTTTTTGTAACCTTCCGTTACAAAATGGCTTTCCCAACGTGGGGCTAAAAAACAAAAGAAGATATTCTATTTTATTATTTTTTGTAACCTTCAGTTACAGGTGGATGAACTTGGAGGGAACAAAAGACAAAAATTTATAAATTATGCTAGCCTATCGGATCATATTGGAATTACTACAGTTACTAAAGGAAATGTCCATTTTATATGCTTTGCCGCTTGATATAATTGCACAACACTTTTACTATGAAATATAGTTCTTTTTCTCTCTTACCCCTCCACTATTGCCCGAGTACATTCTTTCGACTTCCCCCCACTTGCCTTCTCACCACCGGATAACACCCCGCACAGGGGATGCAGAATAGCTGCACCTACTAAAAGGGGTTTGGGTACCCGAGTCAAACAACACCTAACACATTCAACACACACATCCATTCACTTACATACATACATTAAACAATACTTACATTCCTACTCTCATCTTCTTTTAGGGTTTCGAATGTGCAGAGCCATTGTGCGTTAAGAGTGCTGAACCTGCCAGAGCTTTGACAACCTCTCGTTTGTAAGACTTGCTCAGCCGATTCAGTCCTCGGTCAGTAAGTGTTCGCTGTGTTGAAGAAAATCGGATTCTTCCTCACATTAGTATCGGGTTCCGGACTGATGCCCATCCAGTCTGGCAAAAGAGTGCTCAGGATCCTCACGGAACTTTACAGGCACGCCCTTACCGAGTTCGCCCGATATTGCATTGGACAAATAAATCCATGGAACCAAAAAACTTCAACTCACAATTTTGTACAAAAAGACATTCCGATTTGTCTTGATGATTCTATAAACAAAGAATATTTTGATAAGACAAAGGCTACTCAACAACCATCCGAGTTGCCAGCTCGCAAATTTTTAGTTTTTTCTAGTACCGAAAAAGACTCAGATTTATCAAATGTATCGCACTTTGTTATTAACAAAGTGATTACTGGAACTGTGGGCCCTATACTTTCCAATAGGAAATTACAGAATGGCACAATTTTAGTGGAAACTAACAGCGAGAAACAAAGTTTGTCGCTGTTAAAGATGACTCTTTTGAATTATTCAAAAGGTGTCATTACCTGTGGAGACTAGATCCCCATTAGTTTGGAGGAAATAAAAAGCGAATTAGCTAGCCAGCGAGTTCTTGATGTCTCTCGCATAATGCACAACGAAAATGGAGAGAAAATAGTCTCTGCATCTCTAATTCTAACCTTTGGCTTGCCTTCATATCGAACTGTATACCTATGCAGGTTTCCACCGTCTTTCTGTTAGACCTTATGTCCCAAACCCTCAACGTTGTTTTAAGTGTCAAGGGTTTGGACACGTAAGCTCTACTTGTATAAAGCAAAAAGCACGAGGTGAATGCGTTAAAAAAGGTCATAAATAGTGAGGCTGCAAAGATGACGCCAAGTATCCAAAGTGAGTGGGCGATCATCCTGCACGTTCCTTTAACTGTGAGAAGTTCAAAGAAGAAGTATTTTCCATTATGACTAAGGAAAAAAATATCTTTTAACGCCACAAAAAAATATATAAAGCCTCTAGGCCTGCTCTAGAAGTCAAATTTTTTAGCGTCAGTGGCTTCAAACAATAGCAACACTCCATGCGCTAATTGTAGAGAATTGGCAAAAACAGTCAAAATCTTGGCTGATCAGGTTCTTCAGTTTGTCACCCTATTCTCTAAAATAGCTCCTTCCGCTTTAATTTCAGATCTTCCTTCAAATTCTATTCTTCTGTCCTCTAGTGTCTCAGTCTCAGAAGCAGAAATTGAACCATCCATCCCTGCTCTTGATCTGAGAACTAGGACCCAAGAAAAAACTGCCATCTTAAAGAAAATTACTCCAATAACTGGAGCAAAGAAGTTTCTGAAAAAAATCATATGCTTGTCCTTCCGTAGTTACAGGAAGAAGTCCTGAGCCTGTTCCAGGAAGGAAACCTGTTGCTTTGAACACTATGAGAAGCGGCCGACGCACGGTGCACGCCCCCCCCCCCCCCCCCCGGTATTGGGAGTATTTTCAATACACAATGCATTGCATGCTTCGCACGCCAAGCCCCGTATTGGGAGTATTTTCAATACACAATGCATTGCATGCTTCGCACGCCAACCCGCATATTGGGAGTATTTTCAATGCACGTGTGAATGTGCCCGGTCGAGTCAGCTGGTGGGGAAAAACTGCTGTCGAATAGCAAGTACATATAGATATACATAGTCCATTGTTTCGGTCGCATTCTATCGCTAAAAATGGAGTTTTCAGAATTGCATCGCACGCAATGCACTGTGTGTTGAAAATACCAATAGGGGGGGGGGGGGGTTGGCTTGTGAAGCACGCAATGCATTGTGAATTGAATAAATACAGATCACAACTCCCTGGTAGCCACCTGTACGACTTCATGATAATAAGATGTACGGATTATTTTTCGGATTTGAGGCAAATAGTCTAAAATAAAAATGTAATCTTCTCGGTTAGTTTGATTATTTTGTGCAATATTTTGTTATTTTGCTTTGCAGTAATTCAATCCTTGGGTTAAATTTCAACTGTGTTTGATTATTATTATCATTATTTAATAAAACAAAATTGAACTAAAAAAAATTTATTTTGTCTGCATAGGTTTGCAAATTATTTTTAGATCTCTTAAATGGACAGAGAAAATTTGAATAAAATTTATTTTAATTTCTTAGGAAGAACACCAAGATAGCGATTGTTTCTAAAGTTATAGAAGATAAACTGTTAGGGCTGAAGTTTAAACTGATCTAGAATGTAGAAGATAATTTTTTAAACCTTTATAACAAACATTTTATATAAATTACAGAGTCTTACTTTTTGTGTAGATTAGTTTCCAGTTAAAACACTTATTTGATCAAAACCATATTTTTAAATTTTATTCAGGGCTTTATCAAAAAGGAGTGGATTTAAATTTAAGAATTTTTGCAATGAAGTAGTAATATTCTATGGTTTTGGGGGAGCAGTGTTTACAATATTGCAAAATCCGTTAAAAATTCATGTTAGATTATTTGTAGATATCACAAAATTATATCTATAGCTAGGTATTTAATTCAATATGTAGAATATTATTTACATTTGATTGTTATATAAGTTTAAGTGATGTAATATTTGTTTTTGTTTTTTGCAGTGAAGGCGGTTTTTTCAAAGCACATCTGTTATTTCCCAAAGAATACCCATTACGGCCTCCTAGAATGAAGTTTATGACGGAAATTTGGCATCCTAATAGTACGTAAATTCTTCTCAATTACTAGTTTTAGATTACTGTTTCTTGGGTTACTATTGCTTTCAATAATCTTTATTTATTTTTCAGAGAGTTTTAGGGTTTTTAAATGTGCGTATGATTTTTAATTTGGAAAAACGGAGGTCAAGAATGTTTAGATCTGAATATGGAGAGGTAGGTACCACAAAGGGTGACCAGACGTCCGGCTTTTGGAGGATATGTCCTCCTTTTTAACGTCTGTCCTCACGGCATTTGTAAAATGTGGAAAATATCCGGCATTTACAGGTACAAACCACAGTACAGTAGAGTCTCGATAATCCGAGGTTCCGTGTAATTCGAGCCACAAATAGCATTGAATGTGACCATGCGTTGTGACACATTCTTGCTGCTTGAAGGATACCGATCTTTAAAAAAATTTCCCAATGAATCTGTCAAGAGCGTTTGTACAATAAGTCGCCGGTATAAATGCTTTAACATTTTTTATAATACCCTGATCCATTGGCTGTAAAACTAAAGTCATGTTCGGGGGGAGGAGGGGAAATAACCGTAACGTTGTTCATATAAGTGTGATAGAGTTATGCGCTGTACAAGTGTCAATAAACAATATGATTCTGTTTACAAAAGGTTTTGTCGAGAATTAACAACAGAGATTGGGCAGAGCATCAACGACAAACTACAGTATTGGTAGCTAGAGAATTCTCGTAAGGCAAAATTCTTGGAAACCGGTACCGCGTCTAGAATTACAATACGTTTACCCTTTCTCCCAGACAGTGACTTATTTATCCAGCGATCCCAAGATTTATTTTTAGTGTTGAAAAAAACTTAGAATTAAAGAAGTTGACTTCGAATTATCTATAATTGTTTTTAAATTGATATCATATAAAGTTCAAGGGACCGGACCGAAATTTCGAATTAACGGTAATTTCGAATTAAAGACGTTCAAATTATTTAAGTTCTACTGTATATACAAAAATATCATAAAAACTAACTTTTCCCGGCACTGCCGAATCCCCCTGGCATGATATCGCAGCTCGTAAACGTTGCAGTGTAGTTAAACAAAAAAATATTTATGATTTCTTTAATAAGTAAGTTTCTATTTTTTACTGTGTATAAAATTACTTTTTTACCTCAGTGTTCAATACAAAATAGTGTATATTTCATAAAACTTTAATTTCTTCGGAGATACGAGGTCTATAAATAGTAGTTTTATCTTAACCTCTACATATTCCGTGTATTTCGAGTTTTTCACACTCCGAGGTACTCTCAGTCCCATTCAACTTGAAATATAGGGACTCTACTGTATATGGAACAGTAGTGTAGATTCTTTTTTATTAAAACCATTCAATACTGTTGACAAACTTTATTTTATCATTTCTGTGTTTTACTTAATTGCAGTCCAGTACTGTATTATGTACATTACAGTACCATAAGTTGATGTGCCAGATGCCAGAGTGTTAAAGCGGCGATAGTATGTGCGGCTTTCCACCACTTTTATCGGGCACTCTTATCTTTATGCCCGACTCCGGGAAATCTACATTTTTGAGTGTGACTAAGTTTAAATAGGACATTTAGAATTTAAAAACCGTCTATATCACTGATTCAGAAGAAATAATCAAATATCGTAACCAAGCCAACTAATTTTCCCATTGCCTGTATTGTAACACTTACAAGCCATGTAACAAGAATATTGTATTATCATAAATTAGTAAATTCCCATAGTGACTAAAAACATAGAAGAATGGTCTGATAGATAAAAAAGACGCAATATATAATAATAAATATTTATAATTCTTGTATACATATACAAATTTGTTAAGACACAAAATAATTAAAAACATAATCATTTAAATAAATGTAAAGTAATAAATAAGCAGACTGTATAATAAAGATTAAAAAGCAGACTTAAAAACATTAATGAATAAAAATATATAATGTATATAAAGTGTATAAGAATTCATCAAATTAAAAACAGTGGTGCAGTTGAAAAGAACAATTTAAAAAGGTAAATAAATGATGACGTAATGAACAGTTTAATAATAAAAATAATAAAGTTGAAGAAAGCGTATGTAAAGAGTAAATCATAACATAAACGTCCATGTCAATGCACAGTAAGAAAAAACTTAATCTAATGATAGTGCAACTTTGCCTTGATTCAGAGGGCCATGTACCGCTAGCTTCTAATAAAAGATGGCTGATGGAATAGTCTAGTTGCTGTGTGCGAGTTGGAGTTTTCAACCGAAAAATGTAGATTTTTGTTGAAAAGAGTATGAAAAAGTGATGGAATAGAAAGTGTTAACAAGGTACCGCTTATATAAACTTGGTCGATGAAATCCAACGAGTGAAAGATGTGATTTGTGAAACTTTGATTTTTGAACAACGTGGTTTTGGTATGGCGTATTAAGGAACACGTGAGTGATTGAGTTATCGTTTTAAATCATGAAAATCCTAGGTAAAAACATCGATTCAAACAATTTTGTGAGTATTAATGGCCATAAAATTTAATAAAATCAGTCTGCATTTCGAAATTTTAAACTTTTTTAACAAGTAACTTCATTTAGTTTTGAATTGCGTCTTAATTTGTTTAAGATAGGCCTAGTTGTATCTTGTGTAAAGTATTGATAATTTGATTTGTTTCATGATGATAATGAATTTGTTTGTACATAGTTATTTTTTCATAATGTGTGAGTAAAAAGATAGTTGTTCCACCACGATGTCTTGAATTCTTTCATATAACCATGGCTACCCATTAGTGAGTACTTTGCAGCCAAAGACACACGACCTGAGAAAATTAAATTTATAGTAGAATATTTTTAAAGATAATTATAAATGCATAAATGATATGAAAACATGCAAATAGGTTATATGTGGATTATTAATTTTTTTTATAAGAGTCAAGTGAAGAAGTTCTATAAGGTTTTATAAAGGAGGTTTTAAGGTGTAAGGTGGAGTTGTAAGTTGGAGTTAAGGTGAGTCACGTGGTGTATAATTTTTGTAATAGAGGTTGAAGAGTGAGGAGTGTTTTTTATGATAATTAAGTTGTATTATGAGCGATGATTTTCAAAGGTGAACAAGTACATAAAGTAAAGGCGAGGAGAGCAATAATCCACATATAACGGTTTTTATTAATTTGAACATTTTTTTATTTTGCAAGTTTTTCGAAGACCCATTTTTTTTAACAGTTTTAACACATTATATTTTTATTTTTGTAACCCATAGGTTACAGTATTAGCGATTGCTAATAATATAAATATCAATAACTGGTTTCACATCACATAAACAAGGAGTTCTGTGTAGTAATATAACTATTCTTTGATTTGTAACAGTGTGATTTGCTACCATTTTAGTAAATAATAAACGATTACAACTAAAATAATAACAATGATTACAATTTGATTAATGAATCATTTGAAAACATTGACATCGGTCAATTCGGACACTACTACTTTAAACGCATTCCGATGCAGAAGATATTTTTATGTTTGAAACATCTGTTTCTTGACATTTGGTGTTTTGCGGACACCAAATTGTGTAGGTCTGGCCTAAATAAAAATTAGTTACGTCATAATAAAGCTCGGATATCTTATTCGACTGTATTTTATTTCATAAAAGTCCCTTCAGTTTCTAAAGTCTTAAAAAATTAAGAATATGAATATTGTATGTTTTAGTTGAAAAAAACGGGGACGTTTGCATATCAATCCTACATGAACCCGGCGATGACAAATGGGGCTACGAAAAGGCATCAGAGCGATGGCTTCCTGTTCACACTGTAGAGACGATACTTATTTCTGTTATCTCTATGTTAGCCGATCCTAATGACGAAAGTCCTGCCAATGTCGATGCAGCAGTGAGTATTATAATTTATTCTGTTTGAAACGACGATTATGTGAGTGAAATATGACTTATTGTTTTAAAAAGGTTTTGTAAGAACATGTTTTAACGCGTGTGTTTACTACGTAAATATGTGGTGAATAGACTTTACATATTCAGTTGGTCCTGCCCGGTTATAGAGAAACTCAGGCCTTGTGCGAATGATGAAATCGAATGTTCTTCGAAGTGATGATATTTTCAAAGTTTGTTTTGTTATTATTTTATTTTCAGTGATAATATATTTGGTACTTTTCAGTTAATCTACTTATATAAAGCTAGACGGTAACACTGATTCACTGACATTAATTATTAGGCACTTCCCGTAATCGTACCCCCCTCGACCTCATACTTGAATTAAAGCTCTCAACAAGAAACTCTTAGGAGAATTGGCAGAATTTAACATTTTTACAATTTTGAAGCAATTTTTGGGCGGAAAAGATTTTTTCAATATCTTAATTTTCCCACTTTGAGCGCATTTAGTAAGAAAGCGGTAAGAGATAGCAACAAATGTTAAATACAAAAGTTGTAGAAAATTAAATTTCTAAGAAGAGATTTTCCGTCAGATTCAAGATCCAATCATCCATTTAGCCACTATTCATCCGAGAAGGGATGCTCCGCCCAAAGTCCTTAAAGCTAGACGATTTCACTGATTCACTGACATTAATTATTAGGCACTTCCCGTAATCGTACCCCCTTCGACCTCATACTTGAATTAAAGCTCTCGACGAGAAACTCTTGGGAACATTGCCAGAATTTAACATGTTTTAATTTTGAAACACCTTTTGGGCGGGAAAGATTTTTTCAATTTCTTCATTTTCCCACT
>JAGFPH010000274.1:612108-622886 GCA_018207615.1 Philaenus spumarius | reverse complement strand
AAAAAATGTTAAATACAAAAGTTGTAGAAAATTAAATTTCAAAGAAGAGATTTTCCGTCAGATTCAAGATCCAATCATCCCTTTAGCCGCTATTAACCCGAGAATGAGCTCCGGCAAACAATCCTTCAAATTTCCTATGTTAATCTTATGGAGATTATGTTTAATGAGTTTGAGTCAGCTGCCAAATAAAACAGCTGATTTGTGCTCGGTCACCTATGTACAAACGAGCCAAAGATTAACGAGATTCTTTAGCAAATTTTCCGACTGCGAGCGAAGCGAAGCAGCCATCTAAGGCCGAGGCGGGGTTGGGACGCGAAGCGTCCAGAGCTCCTAGTTTTATATACGTTTAGTGTATTATATTTAAAGTTTATTTTTCATTATGGCCAATGTAGACTGATCGCAATTTGAAGCTTTTGTATGCGATGGTTTGAACAGTTCATTTTCAAACTCTTTAGTGATTTTAAAGAGGACCCAGAAGATGTTATTTTTCTCAATGAATGAAAGTGACTTACAAAGTTTTTCTAACGGCTGCAGGTAGACCTAATGTCACAAACAACGACAAAGAATACCATATCTCGCTAACCATTTTATGTGTTGCATAAAATAAATCTTTAAAAAAAACCCCTAATTTTTAATTCTTTATTACCTTTTATAAATTCTATTTAATAAAAAAAAAAAACTTCGTGTAGAGAAATTTCTTTATATTTTACATAATTTTTTTTTTTTTTTTTTTGGTTTAAAGGCGAAAAACCTGGGTGGTTATCATTGCCTGCATATTTTACATAAAATAAACATTAGCTTGAAGTCTACTATACAGGGTGTTCCCAAATTATATTTCCAGACTTCCACAAATTGTTCCTTTGGTAAAAAAAAGAACAAAACTTCCAATAAACATAGGTCCTAAAATGCTTAGTTTCCTAGATATCCGCCATTTTGTTTTTGTGCAAAATAATTCTTATCTAGAGAACGGTTTGACTGATTGAGTTCAAACTTGGCATGAAGCTCAACCTAACAATGATATATCTCAAGAAAAATAATCGATTCTATCGAATCTTGCGTTTTAAAATGGCGGCTGTTTGAAAATTTCAAACCTAAATAACTCAAAAACCGTACATTTTAATAAAAAATGTCACGACACCTTTTTTGTAGCCCTTTTGATTCCCTATCGGGTGGTGTAACTGTCAAAACAATCGGATGAAGGATAATAGCTTAGTTAAAGGTAATGACAGCAAATGTACATACAATATTGCTGTGTTTACTGTGTTGGTATAGTATGCCGGGTTGAACAAACCAATTATTACATATAACTTAACTATTATCCTTCATCCGATTGTTTTGATAGTTACACCACCCGATAGGGAATCAAAAGGGCTACAAAAAAGGTGTCTTGACATTTGTTATTAAAATGTACAGTTTTTGAGTTATTTAGGTTTGAAATTTTCAAACGGCCGTCATTTTGAAACTCAAGATTCGATAGTATCGATTATTTTTATTGAGATGTACCATTGTTAGGTTAAGCTTCATGCCAAGTTTGAACTCAGTCAAACCGTTCTCTAGATATGAATTATTTTGCACAAAAAACAAAATGGCGGATATCTAGGAAACTAAGCGTTTTAGGACCTATGTTTATTGGAAGTTTTGTTCTTGTTTTGACCAAAGGAACAATTTGTGGAAGTCTGGAAACATAATTTGGGAACACCCTGTATAGAAGAACCCCTCTTAACTGGCCTCGGATCAACCGGCCTATCCGATGGAACAACAAAGTTTTTTTTTTCTCTTACAGATTATGTTACTGTAACTGGCCAAAGTCTCAAACGTTGATTGTTTGACGGACATTTCTTTAAAAATAAAGCTGGGTGACGCAATGTTAGGTGTGCAATGTGTTAGTGTTGTAGCAGACAGAACAGGTGGGGGGGGGGGTGAGTTTGATTCCCCTCTTGCTTCCGCGGCAACTGTGTTTTTTTCGTAGAATCAATTGTCAAAACGGCATCCTCTGTTTCTTTTTCTTCGTCTGTTGCTTTGTCGGAACCTTTACTGAATGTCGTGGAAGCAAAATATGTAATATTTGTAACATGTGTAATATGTTGAGCAGCAAAAAGATTCAACCGCATTAGACGTGGTGAACGTACGAAAATGGGGAGACTTAGGTTTTAAAAAATCTTTCAAAGTTAAAGAACAGAAAAAAATATCTGATTTTTTTAAAGCAACGATACAGTATGTGTAAATTCAGTTTTCAAAGTTTATGCAAGTTTAAAATGTTTAATTTGTTGGTGTTTGTTTATGTATGTTGTACATAACAATAAAATGGGTTGCAATAATGTCTTATTTGCTTGGTTATTTTTGAAAAATAAAATCTATTTTTTACGGGAACCTCGGATCAACCGGCCAAACAGGTAACCGGCCAGGGTCAAGAGGGGTTCTACTGTGTCTGGCTCAGTGTGGGAAGGGTTAGTACCATTTTAATTCCAGTAAACCGGAATGTCCGAATCAGCTTGCATTTGTAAACAGTGTAAAACTATCATTAAACTGTCCTTCATATGAATAATTAACATATATTAAAAATAAAACTTCGCCAAGAACAAAGCCCTGTGGAACTCCGCGTGTAACAGTTATCAGGTAATTTAGATAATTGCAAAACAGGTCGTATGAAATTTCCTTTATTCCCATATATTAAAAACCGCTGGTTGTAATGAAATCAGTCGGTAGTTTGCATAACAGGTATCGGGTCACCAAGATTGTCAGAGATTATCTTACCAAGTTATAACCATCAGTATTGCAACTATAAATCCAAATTTCTGACATAATATCAGGGTATTTCAAAACTCATTTTCTAGTGTAAGTATAAAAGTCAGTGACAGATTACCCATTAGGCTTGATAGGCGTGTGCCTAGGGGCCGCAAGCTCCAAGGGGCCCATTGAAAGAAAAGAAGAAAAATGAGGTTATGATTACCAGTTACAGGGTTAAAAGGACATTATACCAATTAATGTTATAGCTTAAAAGTATACACAACTTTCATCACCCCTGTTTTTTTTCCCCCTATTTTAGTTGGTCTTAATTTAATATTCATCATGCAAGTTGTAGTTGGGGCTGCAAACTGATATGTGCCTAGGGACCCCTGAGCACGTCAACGATATGATTAATCTATATATATAATCCAAAACCCACTCGCTCACTCACTGACTGACTGACTGATCACAGTATCTCAAAAACCGTACCACCTAGGAACGTGAAATTTGGTACACATATTGCCCATATTGCCCTAGAGGTGCAATAAAAAAATTATTTTAAAATATTTGTCCTTTAAGGGTTGAAACAACTCGTAAAACAATAACTATTGTTTGTTATATATCTTCAAAAACTATACTGGCTAGGAAGTGAAATTTGGTACACATATTGCTCATAGGGCCACTAATAAAGGATTTTAAAATATTTGGCCTTTAAGGGTTGAACCAACCCCTAAAACAATAAATATTGTTTCTTATACTTTTCTTAAAGCTAGAAAGCTGAGATTTTGTACATTTATTTCTTATAAGATACATATAAAAAGTAAACCAGTATTACATTTTGTTATGTGCTGCTAGGGATGAAAATATGATAACAACCCTTAAAAATAATAAATATACATTTGTATACTTACTTAAAGGTAGAGAGCTGATATTTTGTAAATTTATTTCTTACAAAATACATAGATAGGAAAGTAAAGTAATTTTACACTTTTTCCCGTTCTGTTAAGAGATGGAAAGTAGTAACAACCCCTAAAACAATAAATGTAAATTTTTATAATTTCCTTATATTTATCTAGAAAGCTCATAGTTTGTAAATGTATTTCTTACAAGATACATAGAAAAAATATACCAGTTTTATATTTTGTCACGATCTGTTGAGGGTTGGAAATGTAGTAACAACCCCTAAAAATATAAATATTAATTGAATACTGCCTAGGGACGTGAAATTTGGTACACACATTGCTCATATGCGCTGGAGGCACACAAAGAAAAGATTTTGAAATATTGGTCTTTAAGGGTTGAAACAACCCCTAAACCAAAAAATATACATTATATACTTTCCTTAAAGCTATAGAGCTGATATTTTGTACATTTATTTCTTACACGTATAAAAATAAACCAGTTTTACAATTTGTCACGTTCTGCTAAGGGGTGAAAATTTAGTAACAACCCCTAAAACTATTAATAGTAATTGAATACCGTGAAATTTGGTACACGTATTTCTCACAGGCGCTAGATTTGCACTGAGAAAGAATTTTAAAATATTTGCCCTTTAAGGGTTGAAAACCCCGTAAAACAATAAATATTATTTGTTATACTTTCCTTAAAGCTATAAAGCTGGAATTTTGTACATTTATTTCTTGAAGAACTAATATAAAAAGTAAACCAGTTTTACATGTTGTTACATGCTGCTAAAGGGTGAAAATGTGATAACAACCAATAAATAAAAAATTTTATACTTCTTTAAAGCTAAAGAGCTGATATTTTGTACATTTATTTCTTACAAGATAGGCTACATATAAAAATAACCCAGTTTTACATTTTGTCATGTTCTGCTAAGGTAGTAAAAATCCAATAAAATGATAAATAATAATTGATATACTTTCATTAAAGCTATAGAAAGCTGAAATTTTGTACATTTATTTCTTGAAAAACTAATATAAAAAGTAAACCAGTTTTACATGTTGTTACGTGCTGCTAAAGGGTGAAAATGTGATAGCAACCATTAAATAAAATTTGTTATACTTTCCTTAAACCTAGAGAGCTGATATTTTGTACATTTATTTCTTACAAGATAGGCTATATATAAAAATAGCCCAGTTTTACATGTTGTCACTTTCTGCTAAGGGGTGGAAACGTAGTAAAAACCCCTAAAACAATAAATAATAATTGATATACTTTCATTAAAGCTAGAGAGCTGAAATTTTGTACATTTATATTTTAACTAATTGAAAATACATATAATAATTCACTTTGTGAAATAATAGATGAAAGAAAATGAGAGAAAAATATTAAAATAATTATGTAACATAGTGATGCAAACAACAAATTCCCTGTAGTGAAGCACAGGTATTCCTCTAGTAAAGTTATAAAATGCTTACACCGTCTGTGAGTTCTGTTTTTTTTTCTTCGCTCATTTGAGGTTGACAAACATTAAAACATGTACATTACACTACACAAACATTCAGCGGCCGCGCACCTCGATGTTTGAAAGAAGACATTAATCAGGGTATGTTTTACTAGAACCAATTTCCAGAATAAACTTATGAAAATTGTCTCTCATGTATAATTCGTTGTTCATTAAGTCCATTACTTAATTATTTTATTGCTTGTTATATTATTTATAGTTTTGTTTGTTTGGCGTTTCAGAAAGAGTGGAGAGAGAATTATTCTGACTTTAAACGAAAAGTTGCAAGGTGTGTTAGAAAAAGTCAAGAAGAGTGTTTGTAGGACATTTTGTTTTTATGATTCTTGTCAGGTCAGTAAACATGTTGTATTTAATACTATAGATTATAATTACTGAACAAACTTTAACCCTTGTACTGTCAGACCACTCAATTTGACTGGTCGTGGGGGCGTGGCACTTGAAACTTTGGCAACTCTACTTGTAATGAATATTCCACCCATTAAGAATCAACCCATAGCAATAAATCAAAAACCGTTGGAAAGGAAATGATTTAAACTTTAATTTTTGTGTTTGAAATTGTCGTTTTCTGTAAACCTTTTGCCGCGCGTGAATCACAATGCAACTATACTCAACTTTCCCACGTCTCTAAAGCTCAGTAGAAATATTTTGACCAATAATATAAAGATACCATTGGATTCGTCAAGATTTTATCTTTCTAAAACTGCCTTCCAATCAGACGTCACTTTTATACTTTCCAGAATACAAAGGTTTCTGTAAACCCTTGCAATTGGACAGTTTTAAATCAATAAAACAGCGCATTTTGCAATCAAGATAACGCCTACAATTCTTTAAATTAGTATTTATATCTTTATGCTATTTTGTAGGGAAAACTTCGATCTTTCGTTTGGTTTAAAGTAAACCAAATTTGACTGGTTAGATGTTATCCAAACAGTGGTGGAAAGTACAGACTTGCGTAGAATTCAAACATTGCATGAGATAGCAAAGCATGAGATAGCAAAGCAAGGCCGTTTCCCACGCTCTTCAACGGTCATTTTTTGTATGTCCTTTATACACGCGAAGTTTCATTAGTTTCATCTCACTTTGTAATTCAAGTAAAGCTAAGTCAAATACTTTTATGAAATAATAATTTACAGGTACACAGTTCAATTCTTTGATTTATTCTCTACACTTTCTTATAATAATATTTCATTTTTGGGCAAAGGATATATTCCTAAATTACTATTCAAACTAGGCCTAGTTTTGTTAGCAGTGTTGTAGTAGGAACATAAAAACTGGTGTTTTCAAAATAACAAATTTGAAATTGATAAATATTTTTATACAGTTCTATTTAGAACTAATTTACAAAACTTTCTCACATTTATGAAAAAATTTTTACCACTTTTTATGTATGCCTAAAATTGAACTTTTTCCTTTCGTTACTGAACATTTTTGTTTCTTGAGCTAATAACTTTGTAAATTTTACATCGATAATCTTTTACTGCCATATATGAATTCTTTGAACTTTCCTCTAACAAAAAAGCTATGGAACACTTTTGGATTGGTTTATAGTTACTATATTTGGCGAATTTTTGAAAATATGCTTGCACACGCACCGAAATGGCTTGGCGTTGAAAAACATTAACATGGACAGTTTAAGGTTTTAAAACTAATATATTAGAACTAACATAATTAACTTAAACCGAAGAGGCCACCTAGGTTTTTCGCCTTTAAAAACCAAAAAAAAAAAACCAAGAGGTTGTTATAACTTGCTTAAAATAAAAAGTCGAGTGAGCTATGAATAGGAAACAATGAAAAGTAATGTTAATGAACAAAAGCCTTGAACTGAGGGGTCATTATAAAACTGTTATCAAAACTAACGTTAGTTACTAGTGTTCACATCTAGACAAATGTTTCTGTAGTCGTAGCCACTTGATAACAGGAATTGATTTATATGTCCGAAATATTGTCTATTGTTTCAAATACATAAATGATGGCAAAAGTCCGGCAAATAAATGCCAACAAAAAAAAAAACAGATAAAGTATTTTATTTTATATTTTGAGTAGTCCTACAGTGCATTTTAAAAAAACTTGTTGTTTTATGTTACAGGAGATGCCAACGGTCTTTGGCTACTTCTGCCAACATGCATATTTTGTACACTTGCAACGAGGACCAGCCAATGTGTATGGCTTTTAATACTTATTTATTTAGTGTTAAAAGAGAAACTGAATAACTAAAAGTGATTGTGCGGTAACATAATGGGTGAGCCTTTCTGTTAGTAGAAGTGACTTAAGCCCCAATAATAAACGGAAACATAATTCAATTAGTATTTAAATTGTCGTGTTCCTTAATTTTTTTTTTTTTCTGTATAGAAATTTGAAATCGCATACAATACTCTAAGCATAATTTTTTAAACATAAACTCCGTGAACATTTTACAAGATTGCTTTGTTTTAAATTGATTTTACTGCTTTACAGCAATAAAGTAGTAAAGATTTTATCAACAGAAGTTTTTAGTAGTATAATTTGATGTTGGTGAAATTGTTTTTATATAATGTATAATACTTAACTTTCTCCAATTGTCTACCTTTCTTCATTAATAATCAATAAACTAGAAAGGAAGATTTAATTGACTGCCTCTTTTAAGCTAGAACTTATCAATTACCAACTTATTATATTTAAATAGGATAGTTGGTTTTATCTGTTTTTTGTAACTTTACTAATCTGCTTGTAATCAGTATGAATGTGAAAATAGACAAGAGAAAACAATCTATATCTTCATTAAAATTGAGATAAGGAAGAATTATGCATTATATTCATGTTCAAATTAAAGGCCTAGTAAAATAAAATTTATATTTATGTTTATGAAACTTAATTTCCTTTATGTATAAACATCCATAAATAGTGAATCATACGTATTTAAGGCTAACAAAAGTGTTTTATATAGTGGAAAACATAAAGAACTTTTAACAATAAACTTTAACACTGCATGACAATATGTATGCCACTTGTCGACATATACATTGTTAAATCAATAAATCTTTTTTCGTATTAAACATGCTTTGATGTTATACTTATATTTTTAGACGATTTGTTATTCTGTAATTCATATCAGTTTGTTTTAGGTAAATAATAGTTTCTAAAGGAATAGTCAGTAGGCTATCTAATCAATGTTTCAACCATTTCATTTACAATAAATGTGTAAATACTATTTAATGACATTATTAACTGTACTTCCAAGTAGCAACTGTATATTACTTGTGTGTGATGATTGAGTTTGACCGGGAGAGTCTATAATAGACACGGTTATATTACTTGTGTGTGATCGGAGAGTCTATTATAGACATGGCTAAATATCGTGTACATATTATTTAGGGTGACAAATAAAAATGTTATAGTAATTTTCCCTGTTATTTCCAGGACACACTATGCACACTTGTCTTGGTATTTGTACTAAATACATGCCGTTTGAATAATTGACATAGTGTGTCTTATATGCGTTTCCTTATATTCATCACACAGGTTTAATTATTGTTTAGAGGAGGCTCCTATTCACTTCTAAAACCAAACCGATGCTCGATTAAAGTGTTATTTGTACGTCCCCGTTGCAAGAATTTCAAATATAATTTCAATTGTTCCTCAGGAACCTTTTATCTTCGTTGACATTTGCTACTTCACTAAATTCTATTTTTCGTGTTTATTACTTATCTCGGCTCGTGCTGTTTGGAAGAGTAGTTTTTTTGGTTATACTGATATGGAAATAATGACTCAAGTTTTCTATGAGCGCTAATACTATTTATTTATTACTATTGATTTAAAATAAATTTACTAGTTGATATGTACTTTCTGGTAAATTCCAAGGTCCTGTGGTACAGTGTATCGAATAAAATGAGACTTCCCAAGTTTAAGATAACTTGTGTCCACGTGTAGTTCTATGATTTGTGTTATAGAACCATTTAAATTTATTTTGTAATTTTTTCACGTTCAATCAAGCTCTTCAAAATTTGGACTAAGTATGTGGAGTCGAAAATGTACTCCAAATTAACAACAAAGGAGAGAAAGAATTGCAGAGAGTAGTCGTCCTTGGAATTAAAATAAGTGATCATTATAATAAAGTTATAGTATAGTAAAACAATTTGAACTATTTATTTATGTGGTTTACTAATAATTATCTGTATGGTGTTTACCTCCATACAAAACATACTTAATAGTTTTTATTGTTGTTAGCAAACAAATGTAATTAAAAATACATAATTTGTATTAAATTCTTCAGCGCAAAGTTTTATAAAAGTGGAAATGGTGTTTTTAAGTTTTAGTAGTGCTAAAATAAGAAGTGTTTGTAATATTTGTGCACAATAATTGTGAAATTTGGGAATGTTTTTAATCAATTGCCTAACCACAATTTGCAGTAAAAAGTTATATGGCTGTATTTTTGAACAAGTAATTAGGGTTTTATATATCTTAATTTTAAAGAGACAAATCCATCGGTTAGCAGAGAATGTTGGCTAAAATCGATTTTGAGTGAAACCGTCCATAGCTTTTGAAGTTCTATCACATGAAAAAATGGCACATCTAAATTCTTCATATTTTTTTCCTATATTGATACTATATACTTCAATATTCTTGTTAATTAGTTTTTATGTAAATAATGTAGTAACGTTTTGCAAAACGTCTGAAGCTGAAGACCAGGTAACTAGTCAAATCCCATCAGCTTGGAGACGAGCAAACCGCTGTTTGCTTTATTTCCGCCGTCCTACTCCTTTACCACAGATATGAAACTCTAATCGAGATTCGAACCTGGAATCTTCTGCTTAGGAAGATACCACAATATCCACTTGACTAAGGTTTATCCGATAAATTAACAACGCTTAAGTTACTTTCTCTTGTAAGGTAAGGTTACCCTATTCTACAAAGTATGACATGAACAAGTGAAAACTAAAAATTCCCTCTTAGTGTAATTCATACTAAAAGAAGTAAGGCAGTAAAATTCATATGGTTCTACTGAAAATCTAGAAAATTCAAGTACACTCCTTTGCCAAGTAAGGACAAAATATAAGTAATAAAGGGTGTACATTTATATTAACATTTTTTAATATTACACATAACAATATTGCAAAGGTTGAAGAGCACTGCGGCTTCTGAGGATGATGACTATGTCATTAAAATGTGCATTAGGGTAGTGCATTAAACATAACTTTTCATTAAATTGATCTGTTATTGTTTTTTGTTCCTTCTATTTGTGGTTCGGGGTTTCATTAAATCATTGTGATAACAATATTGCTTAGTGCTAAAAGTAGAAATAATGCACTGCTGGTGTGCAAGATGTATAATTGATATTTCGTTAGCTAAAGGTTAAGTTCTTGATGCATAAATACAGTAATAATAATATCGTTTAAAACAATCCTGTTTAGGCTACCACAAACAAAATATGGCATAAATACCAGTTTAAAGGATTATAAATGCTAAGAATTGTATAACACTTGGTTGTATAGGCCTAACTACAATAATTCTGAGAAATCCAATTCAATTGTGTTCAGTTTCAAAGCTAACAACACAAGATGTTTCCATGACATTTCTGAATCAATTGAAGAACAAAGAATCAGAAGGCAACAGTCACATCCACTGGAAGAAATCCAATTCAATTGTG
>JAGFPH010000274.1:576026-605915 GCA_018207615.1 Philaenus spumarius | reverse complement strand
AAACCATTTTCTGGACCACAACCAAAAGATCAAAGAACTGACATTTATGAGAAACTTAATAGTTGTGGATAATGTGTTTCCATTAAAAGAAAATGTCTTGAAAGCATTTTCTGGACCACAACCAAAGGATCAAAGAACTGCCATTATAACTTAAAGAGTGAGCGGAGCTCGTATTGTGTCAGAAAATGTGTTACGTGGCGGATTCTGTATTTACAGTGGTTAAAAAGTCCATGTTGATTCATCCTGAAATAGCAAGTAAAGTCATCCCTACAGTTCCTATTTGAGAGCTGGTACATCAAGAGCCATTTCATCACCAGCAGGTAAAGAGTACGCTTTAAATTTTATCTTAAGTTACTTTACTAGCAATATAATTACGTTATTTTTGCGTTAATAATACACTTTATTTGTTAAGAATCTGCCATGTAAACCTGTAATAAATAGGATTGATTTAACTTACCTCGCTGTCAATTGTGTTTCGTGGTTTATTTCTATCCCTTAAAAATATCAAACTTTCGTATGCGAACCACTTGCTCTTGTAAACCCTGCCAGATTTAACACTTTTTGCTTCATTCTTGAGTTTCCTTGAAAAATGGCTTAAGAGGATTTTTATTTCCGATTTTTCTACGTCAAACGAGTTCGTTTAAAGCACCATCATGCTTATTACGTTTTTTATAGTGGGTTAAAAGGCAATCCCACAACACAGGGAGGTCGCGGTATGCCTCGATGAGCTGCAAAACCTTTTCGTTATACCAATCCATTCTTCGCCGTGGTCATACTTGGGAAAGTTAGTCAAAAATTCTAACTAGTTAGAAGTTATTAGTTAGTCCAGTAAAAAGTAACTTATAGAAGTTATTAGTTAGTTACTTAAAAAAGTAACTGATAGAAGTTATTAGTTAGCTAAAAACTAACTGATAGAAAATAAAGTTAGTTTTTGGAGAAGTTCGCTGTTGGGTTGGACAATTTTTTTAAGGATTTTGTATGAAATAAGCACACATTTTGGTAACTGATTATGTTTATTACTACTTACACATTTGATACATCAATTTCATTTATTTATCAAAAACTGAACATGATTTTAGGTTAGGCCTACAATGAACCAAAACATGTTTATTTGCAACCAATTTAGAATTAGGTCTTTTACAATTCTTAACAACTGTCAGTTTTTTTTATTTTAGATAAAAGCAAACAAAAGGTTTACAAACTAGGCCTACAAATCTAAATTTGTGTAGTATATTCTTAAGTGGCACAAAACCATTTTGCAATTTGATTACTTAAGTAATGTGATGAAATGGAATAACTTTAATAACCTTTAAATTAAATCATGCAATAGCGAAGCATTGCTGGGTCCACTAGTTGTAGATAAAAATAAGATTACACAGCATCATTATCCTCTATTCACAACTATGAAAGTATTTCTATCAAAATTAAAACCGTAGCGTAAAATTATCGAATCAGTCTTACGAATAAATTTAATTAAACCTTAACAACTTCTACAGTTGAAACATTTTATTGCGGCTACACGCTTGAAAATCAAATGCGCGTTTGTATTATTACGGCGGGCAAACTATTGTTTGACGTTTCCGATTTTTATATAAGAACATTTAAGATTAAATAATATTTTTGCTGAAAGAAATAATAACATTTTTTGTTTTAAATGCTATACAAACGATCCCCTTCAAGTTAAAACCGAATTATTATAGACTAGGCCTAAGTTAAATCACTTTTCTCCACTTAGGCCTACCTTAATATGCGCTCTTAAGTTTGAAGCACTTGTCACCGAAGCTTGTATTGTTTTTGGCGAGCACAATAAAAATTTAAGCGTGATTCCACCACTTTCATTTTTTTTCAATTTCTTGAAATAAATCGCTTATGTTCGGCCATTGAATTTCACACTTAACCGCCATCACAAACTAATATTCTTATTCTGCTATCACTAAACCACAACGTAATTATTTAACTAAATTATAATACTTCTAAAACTAAGAAAACTTTAAATATTAATCACAGTTCACTTTCACTACCACTACTACCAGATAAAAAAGGACTATACACTACTTGTCAGAATAAACATCAACTAAAGAGTGAAGTCATTGTCTTGAGATGACAAATATTGCCAAACATTCCCCATTCCCTCCCCTTACGCTATACGGCTATACCGTTACGTCCATTACCGATACTGTTATTGGTTGGCGCTGCATACCACCCACCCCTCCCCATCCTGTCCTGTTGTCTTTGTCATGGCAGGCGCTGACCATTTCTGGGAATATCATACATAACCCTCACCGCTCGTGTCAGAAAATTCGAATTGAGGTACTTCTGTCCGTTCAAAAATCTAACTAATTAAATAACAAAACTGCTAACGAATATATTATCTATTCGTTAGCTGAATTCTAACTAATTAGAAGTTTTTTGATTACTTTTCAAAAACTAACGAATATGATAGAAGTTAGCTGAAATTGCTAACGAATATCGCTATTCGTTATTCCCAAGTATGACCGTGGTGCTCTATACCGAGTGACCAAATATAACTTTAGTGCCAGAGTTTGCCATTCGGCACGTCCACACTTCTATAGGCCCCGCGGCTTCCTTTGATTCCGACTGACAACCAGTCGGGTCGCAGCACAGGTCGACTACATGTCCACACTTGTCGCTCGGCAAAACCGATCTGTGCCATTCAGCGTAGTGAGGATGCGGCTTTGGAGCGAATCTGAGAGGAGAGTAAAAGAGGGGCCCCACGCTTTGTTTGTTGCGACTGACAACCAAGGTTCTTAGTGAATAAAACGTATAAAATTTGTTGTTTTATTTTTTTTTAATATTTAACAAAAAACCTTAAGCTCTTACAAAAGCGCAATACAGGATCGGATTCTACACCATGGTTCACACTTTCTGAAAAGTCAGGGAAAAACTTATAAAACTACCGCGTGTCAGGGAAATAAAGTATAATTTTTGAAAAGTCAGGGAAATTTTATGTGTTTGTAATAAATTATTGTTTTTACTGGAAGATCAGATGACAAAGGAATACAAATATATCAGTATTTGTTATTCTGCTAAAATGAAGTGGAACCTGATTTGAATAATTGTTAAGTTAATATGTTTAATGTTTATTCTATAATTTCTCGTGAATATGAATTCATGTTGTGTTTGTAGTTTTGGTACAGATAACTGTTCACACCATTCATTTCTAAGCCCTTTACAATAAGTTTTTACTGCCTCGAGCTGTGGTTAGACTGTAGGTCTAAATAGGTCTGCCAATATCTTACAGGCTACAGAATTTATTAGGTTACATTTTATTTTAGTTATAATAAACTATTTTTTAAATATTTTGAATACAATTTAGTTTTCAATTGCCCATAACAAAACCAGATATTAGAAAGTAATTCATCTAAAAATAGTTTAAAATCAACTTGTCTACTAGGCAAGAAAAAGTCAAGAAATTGATTTTTAATAATTCCCTGGCGTAGGGGTTGGCGATCCCATCGCCCAGCACACTGCACTTTGTGCTGCAAACAGCCACTAACTGTTACAATTTTTACTAACCATCTTTACTTATCCTTTTTCCCTTTTTTTAATTTAGTTGTGTCTACTGTGGTTTCACAGCATTCACAACTAAATTAAAAAATAATTACTCCGGAAATGTTAAAAAAAAATTAAACCAAAATATTTTGTGCCTCTGATTATGTTTTCTTAATTCCAGGTTTGTTTTAAAAAATTGCATTAAGGAGAACGATTTTCAATGACCAATGGTTGGACTCTAAACTAAACCCTCAATTTGTTGGCTGGTTCAACTATCATTTCACAGGCTAATTGCAACATTTGTAAAAAAAAAATTGATTTATCTAATATGGGGCGTCAGGCTGTTGTATCACATTCAAAAGGCAAAGCTAATATGAATTTTATTAAAGTTAAGGAAGTTCAACCTTCCCTTAAAAACTTCTTTTTTTTCTAGTAGTGTTTCAAAAGATAGTGAAATTGTTGCTGGTAAAAATATTGAAAATTATCCTATCAACTAGGTAGTCAAATCCAAGAAAACGTTAGTGTTTCAAACACATCTGAGAAATTACTCAATAAATTAACCTCAACCTTGTCAATCACTTTCATCATTTTGTGAAAGAGATGATGTTACAAAAGCAGAAGTATTGTGGGCTTTGAAAGTAGTAGATAGTAAGATGTCATTGAACTCATGTTCTGATGTAGGGGAGACATTCAAACTTATGTTTCCAGATAGTGCAATAGCCTCAAATTTTAAAATGGGGGCAACAAAATGCAAATATGAAATCAACTATGGTCTTGCTCCATATTTTTTGAATGAACTCAAAGATAAGTTACGTCAGTGTGATGACTTTGTCATATGTTTTGATGAATCCCTGAACAAGATTGTCCAGAGGAGACAGATGGACATATTTGCGAAATTTTTAGATGTTTACAGAAGTAGAGTATGTAGTACAGAATATTTTAACAGTGTTTTTTTTTGGATAGAGCCACGGCACAAGATCTACTTGATAATTTAATTGCTGGAATCCTGCCATTAAAACCAAAAAACATTTTTCAAATTTCCATGGATGGGCCGAATGTAAATTTGAGTTTTTTGAAAAAGTTGGAAGAGAAAATCAAGGAAAATAATTTTGATGGAAAAAAATCATGAACATTGGAGTTTGTGGACTCCATGTAGTAAATGGAGCAATAAAATCTGGACTTCAAGCTGCAAATTGGGATGTGGATGATTTTTTGCGGGACACTTATTACATTTTCAATGATTCTCCTGCCCGCCGTTCAGAGTATACTGCACTAACTGGACAGACACTATTTCCTTTAAAACTGTACCACGAGATGGCTGGAAAATGTTTCGTGTATTGACAGAGTTTTGACTATTTTTGATGATATAAAGACATTTATCGACACGAAAAAGAATGTCAATTCCAAACCATTAAGAAACGTTTCAACACAAACTAAAGACATTTTCATTAAGTGCAAACTGGCATTTTTCAAAAATATTGCTCTGGAATGTGAACCGTTCTTGAGAAAATTTCAAACGTCTGATCCACTTGCACCATATTTGTTATCACATTTGCAGATTATTCTCCACAATTTGTTAGAGAGGTTTGTTAAGAATAACAAAATACCTAGCACAACAACTAAACTCTTTTCCTTGGATCTCAAAGATAAGGAAAATTTATGTGATTTAAAAAATATTGATCTGGGTTTTCAAACGAAAAAGTTTGTCAAAGAAGTTAAAGCAAATGAAGCTGAAGTCCAAAAGTTTAGATCAGAATGTCAGACCATTCTAATTAAAATGACTGAAAAGTTACTAGAAAGGTGTCCACTTAAATACAAAACAGTTCAAGGTTTATCATCATTAGATCCCAACATAATATTTCTCCAACCGGATCAAGGAAAACTAAGAGTGAACATATTATTAGAATCATTTTATACTGCAAACAGAATCTCAGACGTCATTGCTGAACGTGCCAAAGCTCAGAACAGTGTCCTTTGCAGTGAGGCACATACTACTTTGGAATTGAATTTTAAAACTTAGAAAATGCGAGTCCTTCTTCAAGACTAGATGACTTTTATTCATGTTTTATGATGGGTAATCAAACCTATCAAGAACTTTGGCAAATTGTTAAAGTTGAGTTTACCATTTTCTCATGGAAATGCTACCGTTGAAAGTGGTTTTTCTACAAATAAAAACTTGCTAGTGGAAAATGTACTAGAACACAGTTTAGTTGCTCAAAGAACAGTGGATAATGCAATTAAATTTTACGGAAACATTCAGAAAGTGCCCATTACACAAGCAATGTTAGACCTGCCCACAGAAGATATGAAGAAACCCTCCAAGAGACAAGGAAAACCCAAAAAGAAGTTGACAAGAAAAAAGAAAATGTTCCTTAGAAATAAAGAAACTTGAAGAACAGAGGAAAGTGTTAAAACTTAAAGCTTTGAAAGAAGAGGAAGACATAAAATCAAAAATTCAGATGTTGGAGAAGAAAAAATAAGTTTAAATGTTTAGAGTGAACAGAACGATTAATTGATTTTGTAATTTTTTTTTTTTAAGTCTTGTGATTAAGGACTCCACATTAGAGGGTGTTTTTTATAAACTGTTGTTATTAACTGTTTTTTTATACATTTTGAAGAAGTAAATTGATTGCTATGATGCAATATTTTGTAACAGAAAAAATAATTATGCTATTTAAAAAGTATACTGCATTCTTTGATTTGTTTCAAGTTTTATCTGTTAATTTTATACAAGAAATGTTTTTAAATTTTGTTACTAATAGTAGTTTAGTATGTATGTTTATTCTTTCATATGATATTTGTAAACTGATTGTTATACAATATTTTTTAATAGAAAAAATAATTATGCTATTTAAAAACTATACTTCAGTCTTTGATTTGCTTCTGTTTTCCTGTTAATTTTATCCAAGAATGTTTTTTTTAATTTACTACTAAATAGTAGTTTAGTACCGGTATGTTTGTTAGTTCTTTCTTGTGATATTTTTCCTTTTAATAGACTTAAACTGATTGTTTCTTGTTAGTACTTAATATACTTTTGTTTTAAATTGTACCGGTAATCATAACTTATTTTCTAGTTAGTACTTAATGTTTGTTCTATATTATACTCTTATTTTCTTGTTAGTATTTAATATACTTTTGTTTTATATTGTACTTTTATTTTCTTGCTAGTACTTAATATACTTTTGTTTTATATTGTAATCTTATTTTCTTGTTTGTACTTAAAATACTTTTGTTTTATATTGTACTCTTTTTTCTTGTTAGTACTCTTAATATACTTTTGTTTTAATTGTACTCTTATTTTCTAGTTAGTACCTAACATACTTTTGTTCTATATTGTACTCTTATTTTCTTGTTAGTACTTAATATACTTTTGTTTTATATTGTACTCTTATTTTCTTGTTTGTACTTAATATACTTTTGTTTTATACTGTACTCTTATTTTCTTGTTTGTACTTAATATACTTTTGTTTTATATTGTACTCTTTTTTCTTGTTAGTAGGTACTTAATATACTTTTGTTTTATATTGTACTCTTATTTTCTTGTTTGTATTTAATATACTTTTGTTTTATATTGTACTCTTTTTTTTGTGAGGAGGCTATGGGGATGGTGGAGCCCGATATATATATATTTTTTAATTTCTCCAAAGACTTGACCATGAACAAGAATGTGTATCATGAGAGAGTGTCAGGGAAAATTTACTTATTCAGTCAGAGAATGTCAGGGAAATCAATATCAAAATATAAGTGTGAATCATGTACACAGTAAAATAAATGAAAATATTCAGTAACTTTTTTTTCGAATTCGGGTCAGTTTTGTCTCAATCCACCATTTAGTTTTTGACCAAAAATCAATGTAACTCCAGAAATTAGAATACCAGGATAACACTTAATGCTGGAAATATGTGAATTGACAAATCTTTTGCGCATGTTTTAAAGTTATAAGGAGAAAGACTGTGTGAATTTTTCTTAAGATACCATACCATGAAATCGTCTTATAATCAGTCAAATCTTACGAGTTCGAGTAAATATCTAAAAGAGTCGGTACATTAAATTGTATTTAATTTAATAGAAAGGTTTACTTGCTTTCTTATATGTCCGTCACGTGGCTTCCTTTTTTTCCTTTTAACGACGCATTTCGGAGATTTACGCCATCATCATTTTACCATCAACCTCTTATGAGCTCGTCAAACATTTAATAAAACACTGAGAACATAAATATTTATTTTAAGCGTGAGATACATCCCATACGGTGGTCCAAGAACAACTACCGTCTTTTGGTTAAGCCGGGTTTACATGATGCCAATTGAAGAGGGGCCGGTTGTCGACGCGTTACCAACGTCGCGCTTTTAAAGTCCCGTATATCTTGGGAATTAAACGCCCGGTTTTCAGCGTTATTAATGCAGCGCTATCAGCTCTCGTATGCCGTCGACCCATGAACCAGACCGCCGACAGTCAAACATCGGTGTTAAAAAAATCATGATTGCGTAGGGTTAGGATCATATTTATTTCAAAAAGAACGATTATTTTTTCGTGATCACATCACGAATTTAATCATAAATGTAACTTTTAATTGAATTTAAACTACGTATTCAACGATTGATTAGTTTAAAATAAAATCCACATTACCAAAAAGACTTTCTGGGGGACAGGTCTCGTTCGTCCCTCCCCCCCCGCCCGTCAGTGTGGTTGCTTCTATTGTGTTCAAAAAATCTCCCATTAATCATAGTGAAAATGCCTTACTATTGACAGCCAGGCATTTCGTTTCTACTCAGGGTGTCCACGGACCGGGAAAAGCGGGAATTATACAGGATTTTTTTTCATTGGAAAAATACGGGAATTCCGGGAACTTTATGTTACGACGCTATTACGTAATGCGGTAGAATACTCGTTGTTTTTAGCAACATTTTCGTCTCTCTGACGAACACCATTGGATTACACATCTCTTTTGATTTTTTCTACTGTAATGAAACACTACTAAAGACATGCGTTGGGTATTTGATAAGTGAAAAACTAATTTTGCCGGAAATCGGAGGGTCGGAAAATAAGAAAGCATAAACAAATTTCAACGTAGAAGAGCGGTGAAATCTTCTTTGTCAATCATTAAACAAACAATATTGATTCCTCCGATCCTATTAATTTCCTTTCTCGTTCTCTTTCTTGTTATCGACATTGTTGAATTTGACATTAAAATATATTTTTACTGAAAAATTTAATGTTTTATTTTTGAACCTGTCCAAATTAGGTACCTCTACCATTCATAATATCCTGCACGTTCAAATAATTATAATAACCGTGAAAGTTAAATTATTTTAGCTGTACCGGTACCCGCTAAAAGTATTTTGTATACAAATGTATACTAAAATATTGTATTTTGTTTATGAAATTTGCTGTATGTTACATCGAAAACATGGCAAGCACACTGTTTTAAAAATACTACGTCTAATCCTCTGCTAGAATTGCAACAACAATGGGAATAACTCGAATTCGTTTATGAATATGCGTTGATGAGAACCCGTTCAAGGACAAACTCTTTGGTGTAAAGGGGATGGGATAGTTGCGCTATGGGTTGGAACCCTGTTTTTGACAACTTGAACTTGGCATCATTTGCCTGTCAGACACCTGTTACAACGAATACGGCTACTTGGAAGTACTGATCAAAAATATTGATTTCGACTACTTTTATTCACGTACTGTACTGTATATTGCTGAACAAACCATTAAGTTACTAGAGTGAAATTACACTTTCAATAAGTAATCATTCATAGTTTCAATTCAAATGATCTGTAAAATTCCCCAGTAAAATATTTAGGCAATTATTGTTTCTTTTGTTAAGTAAATGATTTTTGTTTTATTTGTGTTCATATGTGTAGGCTTAGTTATTTGTACAAGAAGGTAAATTATGCTCAAGGTCAATCGCCTACGATTTCGTTCGGTGTCGTGTCTATTTTGTAGAATCAGGGTGTCTACTGCAATTAAAAGTAACGATTTTTATAGATCGGTAACAAAAGTATAATAATTCTATTTATATTAGGTGGGGCAACAAAGTTTTGACATTTTCGGGATTTTCGTTATCCGTGATTTATGCTTTTTGTGGGAGTCCCGACGAAATACTTTTGATTTACTTGTTAGCGAATTTGTATAGGAAAGATGAGCTATTACTAACAGTGAACCTTATGGTGAGGCCTAAGGTCGGGAGTAGTAAATGAGCACCGATCATGGTCCCCAGAACACGTTTTAAGGTATTAATAAAATTTGTATATAAATGTACCCATGTATATGTTTGCACGCTAGCGGCAGCATTTTAATTCCGATTTGGTGCACACGTTGGTTGTCTATGTCACTCGGAAGAGTTCGTTAACAAAACAAAAAACCGAAAGCGCGGTTTTTTACCGGAAGTAATTGTTTTTTGAGATTTTTCGTACGAGAATGAAACGTTTTTATTGTTTTATATAAAAAAATGAATGTAAGATACTATTCTGCACATTTTGTTTTTTTCACGACTTTTTAACTCGCTTGGTTCCCCCAAAATCGATCATAATGCCATAAAAGTACTCGGTTAAAATCCACGTGGGCGATTTCACCGTGCGGACATCTTCTCATCTGTTTTTGGTTACGGGAAACCCGATGTTGACAGTTAAAGCTCCGTAGCGCGTCGGGATAACGTTTTTGGGTCAAAATTTTAAATATACAATGTGGGGTATCGTTTTATATGTTTTTGGGTATACGGGGAACCCGATTTTGCCAGTTATCTAAGTAAAACAAAAAAACACGAGCTAAAGTCTCGAAAAAGTGTTCTATCTTTTCATCTTGTTTTATCATTTATTTTCTGGATATTTGCTTTCTTATTGTCACTTTACTAAGGCCATGTGACTGTGTGTTTCAAATTATTGTGTAATATAAATATTCTTTGATTATAGAAGTTATTTATTTGTTGTATTATGCTTTGATAAATGGATTTTTACGTTAAAAAGCACACGTATATAAATAGTGTGAAGCGTATCGTGACTAACAAAGTTAAAACATGTGCTATTTGCCGGCGGAAAAAACATGATTTACCGGCGGGAAATATACGGGAATTTTGAAAATTTGTTTTTGTGGACACCCTGCTACTGCTCCTAGTGCAGTGTAAAGACAAGCCAATAGAGGGTGCCGAATGTGGTGTGAACGTGAACAAAGAGTATATACATTTACAGCATAGCTCTCGCCTGCAAACAAAACAACTGCCATCCCCCTCACAACAGTCCCAACACTACTCAGTAGCCCCAATCCCGTTGTGGAAGACGTTTACGTGCATGCGTAGTACATTTACTTCTAATTCGTTATTTTTTATTATTCGTTTTTATGTCTCCAGTTGCAATAGTTTAACAACTAAGTAATGTATATCTATAATATTAACACTATACGGATGTAATCTCTCAGTCGACCAGTGACAGGTACAACGTTAAATTTTAAACTGTGTTTTTTGTTTTGAATTATATACGTGCAATAATTCGTGTTTTTTATGTGTGTGTTTGTTAAATTATGACGTGCTCACTTGTGAGTAAAATTTTATTGAAATTTTATAAAACCTGGAGATTTGAACGTGTTCCTGAAACGCGCGTAGTATTACACTACACAAAATAAGTTGCAAGACAGGAAAAAAAGGTATATATATATTAATATTATAGATATACATTACTTAGTTATTTTGTATTACTTTAATACACAGTATTAATATTTGATGTATCATTGTATGATTTTATTATAACTTTTTGGTTGAAGATATAGGTATTATTCAAAACTCTTCTCATGTAAAACAATTAGATGTTATTATAGTTTTCAGTCTAGTATTCTATTTTTACTTTGCCTCACTTTGTGTAGTTAAATATGTAAATGTTCGTTTGTTCAAAATAACAATTCTCCGAAAGTTCTTCATTTTCAAATTTTAACACAACATTAGAATCGAATACAAGCATGTTTTTTATATACTTTTTGAAAGACAGCATCATCTGTTGAACATAAAATCAACAAAAAATATACTAAATATTTTACGGCAATGGAAGAGCCATTCAGCATAATAATTTAAAAAAATGTTTATTGTTGATTTAGTAATCAGCTGTTTGGTTTAATATTTCCAAACAGCTGATTTCAAATTTTGAAGCAATTATTTGTATTTCTAACTTTTAGGTTAGTTTTTTAAAGTGTAGTCCTGAGCCGTGCTGTTTTTTTTAAACTTTTATTATAGCTGCTGTTATAAAATATCCGAAATAATTTCATTTGGACATTTAATATTATTTACCATCTTAGCTTTGGGGCAATATTAATCCTACCCCTTTATTATAAACAAAAACAACATAATTATGTGTATAGAAGGTTCCAATGGGGTTGACGTGAATCTTATTTTTCCCAAGTACAAATTATTCTATTTAAATCTTTCTCTTTCTGGGGTTATAGTTCGAGATTGATAAAATACGCAAATTTAACCTTAGAAGCGGCAGTGTCAATTAAAATGGATTTTTTGCCGTTTGCAAGCATATTTTGAAAAAATTCGTCAAGTATAGTAGTTACTTCCCAATCCAAAAGTGTTCCATAGCTTTTTTATAGAAAAAATCCCAAAAATGTATATATGTAACTGAAAAATTTATTGGTCTAAAATTGTAAATTAGCTCAGGAAGCAAAAAATGTTCAGTAAGGGAAAATCCAACTTTAGACCAACATTTATATTTTTTTCAAAATATCAGAAGTTTTGTAAATTAGTTCTAAATATAAGTGTATAAAAATATGTATCAATTTCAAACAAATTTGTTAGAAAACGCCTTTTTTATATTCTTACTATAAGACCGCTATCAAAATCAAGCCTATTTTGACAAATAAATTAATAATATAATAATATGCTTTATCCATAAATTAAATTTGATTAAAAAATTGTAGAGAATAAATCATAGAATTGAACTGTATACTTTAACATTTTAAAATAACCTTATTTTATAAACGTATTTCACTTTGTTTCATCAAATTACAACAGATAACACAAAACTCTCACTGGAACGTAGTATACAATCCCTGACGCTGTCTACCATGCTATAGTACGTCTGATATTTAGGCGAAGACCTCGCCCCGCCTACCCCACCAAGAGTGCAGTGAATAGTGCGTGGCAGGCAGGGGTTTGCAGAGTGAAGGCAGGGGAGGGGTGTTCAAAGTCGAGGGAAATGAGTGGTGGAAGGGATATCTCTACTTTCCCTTAACCCGCCTAAATTTATCAGACAGATTATAAACTATAACGGCCAACGCGCCTGGGGCGTTGAAGAATATCAGTGAAAATGTTCATATTTCACGGAAATATCCGAAATAGGCTACGAACACTAAAAAATCAAGTTTACCTTATATCAAACGAAAATATAGATGTCCTCTTCAAATCGATATCAAGATCTTTATACAAATATATAGATTCATGATATTAATTTCGATTGTAAAATGTTCTTTCTCGTTGGTTGAAAACTGTACAATTGCAAGGGTCAGTTTTAGAAAGTTCAAATCTTTACGAATCCAAAGGTGTCCTTGTAATTATTTAAAAACCGGTTTATCTAACGGTTATGGGCCGAAAAGGTGTACAAGTTGTACGTCTTTTCTTTTTGTTTTCTCGCGTACCGTTAGCTGTTTAGACATCTACAATTTTAAAACGAATATATACGATTTACAAAATATTTGTAAATACAAAAATTAAATTTTGAGACATTTCCTTTCCAACGGTTTTTGTTTTATTGAGATTGGATAACTTTTAGTGGGTGAAATATTAGATTTTGAAATAATATAACCAAAGGCAGGTTTTTTTGGGGTTGCGCCATGGGTTCGCGGGGGGATGGGCACTCCTGAGTATAAGATTTTTAATTCATTTCACCCCTCAGACTCAAGTAATTGAAATGCAAATTTGTTTATTGGTACTTTCTTGTATTTTATCACCTAAGTATAATAATATGTACCAAATTTCAACCCTCTAGTTTGTAGGAAGTTACCTAGTGAAATTTATTTTTATTGTATAAGGATAGTTAACCCATAAATGTAATTAATATTTACGGCGTTAGCTTCTCTTGAGCTAATTTATCACTATGGACACTATGCCACCAAATTTGGTCCCGATTAGTCAAACTCAAACATGCACAGCGAATACCGCATGCAAATTGAATAGTACATACATACAGACTTTTCTTATTTATATTTATACTAGCTGACCCGTACGGCGTTGCCAGTGGTGGTTCGTATTTTCAGTCTTTTTAACGTAATTGTATTCTTTTTAAGTGTTCACTCAGTGAGTGGTATTTGGCTTTTATATATATAGATATTAAATAATAAAAGCACTATTGTCATAATAATAAAAGATCTGAAATTATGATTTTAGTAACTTTGATCCCCCCAAACCCCTCCTAAAATTTCGAAATTTTTCATACCCTTTCTTAGTGAGCACCTATGGCCCTAACGGAAGCTACATACCAAATTTCATTCCAATCCATTCGGTAGTTTTGAAGAAATAGTTTTTTAAGAACTTTGATCCCCCCAAAATTTCGAATTTTTTCAAATCCTTTCTTAGTGAGCACCTATGGCCCTAGAGGAAGCTACATACCAAATTTCATTCCAATCCGTTCGGTAGTTTTGAAGAAGTCATTTTTTAATAACTTTGATCCCCCAAACCCCCACTAAAATTTCGAATTTTTTTAAACCCTTTCTTAGTGAGCACCTATGGCCCTAGAGGAAGCTACATACCAAATTTCATTCCTATCCGTTCGGTAGTTTTTGAGAAATCGTGATGAGTGAGTCAGTGGGTTTTGGCTTTTATATAGATATCTACAGCACAGTTCCGATTTAAGTAATCTCCTTTTAACAACTAACGAGAGCAGCGCTACTTGTTGCAACGTAGTCAGTGTCAGATCTACTTAAATTATAACTTCAAAGTTCAAAAGTTCTCGCAAAGTATTATTATTAGGTTTTAGTTCGATATTCGGTTTCTAATTCTGTTATCTCAGTTAAACAGATGTACTTATCACTTATCAGGACCGGTTACAGCTTGGTTCTTTAAGTAGGCCTACTTTGTTTTTTAGTTGTATTGGTGGCGGTTGTAAATGTTTATTCAGAGCTATTAATTAATTTAGTTTAATCGTAAATATTGTAGCCTAAATATATTTTGTGGCATAAATTGTCTCGTGGAATGTCCTAATTCTTTAGTGCAAATTGTACAGAGTTTTGGTATTGGTTGGAAATACCAGATTAGAATACACTGTAACTATTACAAATGAATTCAACTTTTAGAGGATTTCATAATCTATTGAGAAAGATTAGATGCAGTTCAAACATTAATGCAGGTTCTCAGGAAAAGTACTTTGAATTTAACTCTGTAAGATTATTATCAACTTCAAAAAACTCACTAAGAATGCGCTTCGTTCAATTCCGATGTTCTAAAGAAGGGCCTCAGAGGTTAGGTGTGCAGTTGTCACAAGATGGGGATATAATTGACGTTAGTGCTGTAGATTCATCAATTCCGAATAATCTCGTACAGTTTTTAGAAAAAGGACCAAATCTGATGGAAAAGTCTAAAAGGTAAATTACAAATATTTAATACTGTGTAACATACTATTTCTATAGGCCTAACTGCTTTCTTTAAGATACTTACGGTACCTTAAATAATGGCGCAAATTTACTATTCGACCTATAGCAACAGAAATGCAAGAATAATAAAAAAAATAGCCTAAAGTTAACATATAGTCTTTGGTCACAGTATGTTTACCTGGGCGTAACTTTACTATTCGACTCTAGCCTAATATTTTTGCAGACAACTAGGCTACGTTGTTTTACATTCTACTGTTAAATGTTGAATACAGGTAAACATAGGCTACTGTGACTAAATAGGTTAGGTTAGAACCTTTTAGGTATTTTTTATATTATTATTTTTGCATTTCTGTTAGCCTAGAGTTGAATAGTAAAGTTGCGCCGTATACCTGTATTTAACATTTAATAGTAGAATGTAAAATAACGTCGTTGTCTGCAAAAATATCAGCCAAGGGTCGAATTGTAAATTTACGCCAAAATAATAATGAATGATTTAGGACTGGTTCTACAATATCCAGATAAAAATCCTAATAGTTACCAGGCACATAAATTTAACCTACCGACAAATCCAGAAAAATAAAAGTACCGGTAATAAATATTAATTGTGTTCTACAATATATTTTATCTTTCCGATAACTGCCAGTAACTTATCTGTTAGATTTACAATCTTACATATGTAGGTTGGTAGGTAGTCTTTCACTGTTTATCAATTTTGATTGGTCGAAATAAGGTTAGGAACAGTCCTTAATGACTGAATAACAAACTAACTTTGGAAAGGCATAATAGTAGACCTGAAAATCTGAAGCACTTGCAGTGAAACAACCAGAAGCATACAATCCTCATGCCAACAAAACTTTAACTCAAGGTGGGATGGCACAATTTCTAAAACAAGGATGAAACACAAATTAATTATAATGATTGGAGGTTTTGTTTTTATTTATCAAAGTGAAAAATGAAGTGACAAGTTGCAGTTTAAATCAATTTTAATTGAAACTTATCCTAAGATTACTAATTTACATTGTATCTTACTTTATTGTATATTTTTGATATTTATTCTATTTGTAGATGACTCTATTTTTCTCCAATAATTTCTACAAGGAATCTAACAGTAATTGTATACTATTTCATCCCACTTTATAACTGATGTCATACAAAGAGATATGAACTATTTTCGTTTGATTGTTGTTCAAACAGGCTATTTTAGGCCTGCTGAAGCGATTATAGTAAGATAGCCACATTATCTTATCGCTGAGTGTCTCATCAGTATTTGGACCGGCTAGCATTGGCGTTTCGTTAGTGAGTTTGTCAGTAATGGCTTGTAGCACATCAATTACTGTTGAGTGCTGTGACTAAAGTATAAGTTAGAATTTCAGGCTATTTTTTTTAATGTTTGCATTTTTGTTGCAATACAAAACAACTTACGTAATAGATGTTACAGTACAACCTCGTTAAGTCGGATAAGCTGGGACCGCGGCCGATCCGACATAATGAAAATCTGTGTTAGCCGGAGAAAGAGCATAAAACATTAAAAAATTAAAATATGCTGTATACTTACAATATTTTCCTTTATTACGGAGAAAAACACCTTTAAAATATTTACTGGTCACAATTAAACAAAAACCTATCTGTGGACTCTACAGGTATGTCTACATTTTGGGGAAAAAGGTTGTAAGTTTCTGTTGCGTCAGCTTCGAGTAACGTTTACGTGCCGCACGGCAAACAAACTCGGTTGCGCGAACTCGGCGGAAGCACGATCACCGTGCAGTACGCTACGATTATGCGCTCGTATAAAGCAATAGCGCTACCAAATTGCATATTTTTATTTATTGCAAACTGGTCCGGTTTACCTGGAAATCCGACTTAAAGGGGGCTGACTTAATGAGGTTGTACTGTATTAACTTATGTAAGTTATGTTTACCATATTCGGGCCGGCACGGCGAGCAGTTAGGTATAACAAAAATTACATGTATGTTACCTAAATAAACTACTATCTTTACTATCTATATTTAATATGTAATCACTTCAGCGGGCCTAAAATAGCATGTCTGAACAACAATCAATTCAAAATAGTTCATATCTCTTTATATGATATCAGTTAGAAAATAGGGGGAAATAGTATACAATTACCAATCTAACTGTTCCCTTTGTTAACTTAAAACGATCTTTATCATTCTAAAAATAAAAATATCAAATCCTGTGTCTAAAGACTTTATTATTTCTGGACTGGGAATTCAATTGAACTATTTCTTCATCTTCATAAGAAATGTCAATAAAATCTTCATAAATAAGGATAGTTTACAGTTCTAAACTAATTCTATACTTTAATCCAGAGGGTAACTTGTTATCGGATGCTTCAAGTAGCCGATAACCTAATTGGTAGGATAGCTTATTATGAAGGTAAGTTTATTCTGCCAACACGAGCTATCGGAAGTTGGTAGAACACTTTCCTTTCATTTATCGGGAGTATAGTTCTATGTGGAACTTGTCTGGAGATTGTAGAACCACGCCTATGTTCTGGGAATAATAATTTACAGATGCTGCAGAAACGTGCTAAAGTTTGAACAAAGACTATTCCTGTATGGAGGTGCAGGAATGTACGAAAAGTAATAATATGTGTTTTTGATCATTAAATGGTTTGCACAGGTAGTTTAAAATATAATGTGACGGACGGAGCAAAGTCGGCTTTCTGGAACTTGCCTACTAGGCCTTCATTCATTAAAAATACGTTTTTTTGATTAAATATTTTAATAGACTCTGTATAAATGCAATTTTGAAACAGCCTGAACCAGCCTAAATTGTTCAGCATTTTTGGTTCCTATTTAATAAAATTTTAATGGTTACAGCTATATAAAATTCAAAATAAAAAAAATGTTTTGGAGAATGATTTTTTGCAAATTAAAAAATTAAAGGTCCACTAGAGAATGCAGCCCTTAAAGCCAGATTGTCTTGATTCAAATGTGTTGCCATAGACAGTTTGCCTTGGCAAGTAAAATCACAGATTGCAAAATTAATTAGCCTATATGTGAATAAACTGAGAATTTTTAATAACAGCTCTTTAATATTAATTGTCTTAGCTATTAATAGAAATTAACTCTCTGATGTTAAAATAGTTCCTTTATTTCAACTCCTCCATCTTAGAAAATTTTGTAAAAAATAAAATTTACGAAATTGATTTGGGAGCAATTGTTTAGGTCAAGCACTTTGAAATAAACATTTTTTGTCTCTTGAAATTTTTTCTAAAAACTCTTCCTTTTCGAGATATTAGCAACTTTATGTCGACTTATTTCAACACGTTTAGGGCCACCCTTTTTTAGGGTGAACCTTTTGAAGTCGGATTATGTTCTGCTTAGGCTACTATAATTTTATATGTAATACTTTTGACCTTGTTGTATTGGCGAGAATATGTGAACAAAAGAAGGAAAACAATGGACAGAAGACAGAGTTATCAGCTAAGATTTAGAGTGGGAAGAAGGACCAATCAGCAACGCACAAGCAGTGGTATCAACAGAATGCTGAAACTAATTAATGAAAACAATGGATTTAATTAGTTAAAAATAAAAAAATAAATTAAACTGGAGAACTAAACGGTAAATTAGGGGAACCGTCTGGAGAGGAAGACTCCCGGAAAAAAAGAAAATTTGGAAAAAGAAAAATGTAGTGTAAGTTACGAAAGGTTGGTAACAGAAATAGTAGGAAATAGCCCTATACAAACGCTAGACACGATGTCTTGCGAGCTTCTTACGATTTTTAGGACGTATTAAGATTTTGGAACTTCTTCAATTTTTATAGATTTTCAATGTGACTTACACGTTATACTGCTTCTACGAAATTTTGACTTTGAAAAAATTTTACTACGTATACATAATATAAAAGTTGGTTGCAGTAAAGTATTAGGCCCTATATATCAGTATTTACTACAATTCGATACAGTTTACTAGTGAGAGGAGTTAAGATGGTTTTCAACGTTCAATATTAGCCACAACAATATTGAACATAAGAGGACTTCAATGAAGTAGCAAATCGTCTTCATTATTGGAACTTCAGGATATCAACTAGCGAGACTACGGACATGAGATACTAACGACACTGGAACCGAACAGGCAAACCTCGGACTTCAAGAAGACATCTATAATCATCAGACATCTATAATCATCAGACATCTGTAATTCTTCAAGAGTACAGCTTTAACAGAGCAACACGCCTACGAGACCATAGCACGCTGTTCAAGTTTACACGACTTCAGGAGCGAGACTGCAATCAATGAGAGCGACTCAATCCTGCTAGCCAACCTGCAGCCAACAGCACCGTCAAGCCGGCCATCTTAAGTGTACCGAAGGTCTGTGAAAAGCATACTTACGTTTTTGCCCCAAATAAATTTGCCTGATTAAATTCACATAAATTTATTGAATATACTGGGTTAGATAGGATGATTATTTAATTGATTTCTTGATGTTTATTTAAAGTCGTAAATAATTAAATTAAAGTAAAGTTAACTTCAAATAATTAAATAAATTGGGTAATTAAAAATTTACCGAAAACTAAAGTAAATTAAAATTGAATTAATTAAATAAAATTATTAAAAGCAAGTAGAGTTAGAAATTTGTTCTGCCTGCGTAACTTAAGGAAAAGTAAGATTAAATTAATTGGTTAAAAATTTGTATTGGTTGGAAAGATTCCAACGGAAGAAGAATATTTTAATTTCTGTTTTTTAAAATTGAATTAATTGGTAATTTTTATTTTTCAGTATAAAGAATTTCTAACTTTCACTTACCTATTGTTTGCATATTCCATCACAATATTTCCTAGTATTTTACAATATACTATTGTATCTTCCTAGTAATATAAGTATTATCACAGAGTTTAATTATTAAAATATCCAAAGCACAAATACAATCATTTACAAGGTCAGTTCCACTGTACTCGCTACTTTGAGGTTGATTAAATGTAGAAATAAATTCTTGTGTACTAAACTGAGCTTATGAAAGTAGATTAAACTTTGATTTTTAAAGTTTTTTAGTCGGGATATTTAGACAGCTCAACCAGTTATATCACCTAGGCCGGAGAAAAAAGATAGCCTATTTCTTCCAGTAGGTGATATTAACTTATTTTGCAACTGCTCTAGAGCCTTAGTGTTCCCGAACTTGGGGCACATCAAATTAGTAAATTTCTCGAAGGGGAAGAACGTTGGAGAATTGGCTTCCCGAACGAGTGGCTCAAATAGACCGTTGTAACACATATGATCTGAATGGTAGGTCATTCATTTGACCTTGTCCCTATGTATTATTCGTCCTGTATATACAAACAGGGTGCAGCCGTAGCTAAGTTTGTTAAGCAGCAATTCAATATGCTACATGGTTAGTTTGATGCGTTGGTTGTCATAGGTCGGAATCTGATTTTTGACGTTGATTTTTCTGTGTTGTTCCACACACTCTTCCCTTCATTAAAGTGCAAAGTTGGGACTATGACCTTACGTACTAATAAAAACCAAAATATATAGCCTAGGTCGATCTATGTTTGAAATTTAACTTTTGAATACATGTGTTTCATTTCAAAAACCCCAATAACATTTTTGCAGCAGTTGCTTTTTTTGTTTCAGAATTTAATATTCTCTCCAGGCTAACAATGATGGTAAAAATCTGAAATTTTTAGAAGTTAACTGTTAAGTTTTGAGTTATGTTTTGGTAACATATTTGATCCTTGCATGTTTTAACATTATATTTTTACCTATCCTATTAATAGGCCTACATCCGAAACAATTTTAAGTCCTGTTTATCTTTTGAATGTTCAATAAATTTTATTCACTTATTATTAATTGGTTTTCTTTGTGCTAACAGTCGTTAAATGAGATGATGTAGTACTATTGTTACTAAGAGCTGTATATGTAAAGTTGAAACAAACTTTTAGAGGCAATTAAAATACAGTAAACATTTTTTATACCTGCGGTAAATTTAATTTGTCCGCCATTACTCACGTCAGCAATTTCTATCGCCTGCCGTTTTAAAATCACAAAATATTCCCAATATTTTAAGTTTATCATCAAGTCCCTACAAAATGCCCTGAGTAAAGTTACGCATTGGTGTATCAATAGATTTTAATATCTGTAACCGTGCCGGCTATTAACTAATATATTATTCTTATCAGAAAATGCCAAGAAAGAAAATAATCAAGTCAAAAACTCTAGAAAAAACTGAAATTAGTAACACGGATTTATAATTTTACATTTTAAAAGATCTTTAAGATGATGTAACACTCAACCTATGTTTGCATTTGAAATTTCTTCAAATATAACTTGCATTGGAAATTTCTTTACTTCCATCGCCCCAAAATATGCATTTTGGGATAGGTACTGAGTTTAAAAAAAAATTTATATTCATTAGGTTCTAGTGTCTGTAAACCTACTGTACGGGCCTCAGTTACACTGTATGATAAAAAACTTTCTTGTAATACAGTACTGTAGTTATAAAACATTGATATTTACAAGGTTAAAACTGAAGAAAACAATTTGATCAAAGCTTTGCCATTTGAGAAAAGTTGAAATCAAGGAAATCTGTTTTATTCAAAACAAATTAAAATAATATACATTCTCAATCGGACGCATCTTTTGCTTTACTATCTCGTCAAGCTGCAATAGCCAGTGAAGTTAAGAAAACCTAACATTTATGTTTTATATACTGTATTTCAACTAGTTACGTTATATTTTCATGCATTTATTTTCAAGTAAGGCTTACTTACAATACTCGTATATGATTCTACCGAGGCACTAAGTCATTTTGATGTGCAGGCGATGTCAAATTTTGAAAGTCATTTTATTTGTACTTTGTTGTTTTCAAAACTATCAAGCGATATTACATGGTATCCCACCGTACACCAATTAGAGGACTACACATATAAAATTATCATGTCGTTCCAGATCGGTCTTGACCATAGGACATTGTGCACGTACCAATCATATCGCATATCCCTTAGTTGTAGGTTAAAGTTTATGTATGCAATGGTAAATTCATAATTAGCAGCCAAAGAACTAGCATTGTGCTTCCTTTAGAATTCTAAGAGTAATTAGATACTGTAAAAGAATAACTGAATTCACTGACTTTCTTCTAGTATAATAGCTTAATCTTCATTGTTCGTCTGTCCTGTCTAATTGCAGATGATTTAAAACTCTCATAATAGCCCAAATCACAACATTACTATGCCTTTACAGCAAATTAACTGTACCTACTGCTTAAAAGTAAGTGTGGAAAATGCCACGATGAAAATAAAAAATGGTTTTGATAAAAATTGTAGTACTCTGGCTTGTAAATATTTTCTGTTATTTGATTCTGCTTTTGAGCATTATTTTGAGTTTGAGCATGGTAGGATTAGTACATAAAAATACCAGAGTGTGTTGTAAGCTTAGAGTCTCTATAATTGACGAGTCCTAAAGTTGGCTGCGCCAATTTGTAAGATGCTCTGCTTACAAATAATAAATAAAAGAAATATATATATAAACTTGATTTGATTTGCAAAACTTTATTTTTAGTTTTATTCTATCTCGGGTAGTGAATTCAATGACCTGATTGATATATGGTGAAGAGGATTAGATTAGGCCAAACAAAGTAGACGATTCAGAAATTACCTTTGACATTTATTAATATCATAAAATATACGACAAAGAAAAATAAATTCAAATACATATAAATTATAGATTATAAATTTAAAGAGAGCTGGCGATTTATAAAAGAAAAATTTTAAGTGCACTGTACTTACGAAAAGCAGACCACAAACTTATTAATTTTAAAAAAGAAAACCCCACTCGCACGCGCAAAAAACTTTTGTAGCCTAGTTCATTGTCGTGTCCGATTTACTGTCACATTAATTTAAGCGATCGCACTATACACCATTTTACGATGAGATACTACTTTGTACTTGTAGTTTAACAATAATAAATGTTACATGATTAAACTGTTAATGCACAACGTACAGTATAACGCGCAACACTTCTAGCGACGTTCACTGCTTGGCTTCTTGTTGATAAGTGACTTTAGCGTCTTTCTCCACCGCTACATTCAGCCGGCGTCTATTTTCTCTCAACCAATTAGAAACGTCTGACCACCTATAGATGTTCAAAGTTGCGTCAGATCTTTTGGATGCTAGCTATGCGTTCTTTCTGTGGATCTTGCGTGTGAACGCACGTAGGCCGTTTCTCCAGGAATTGGCTTGCAGGTGTTCGCTTATCTCGTCTAGACTTTTGGACGTTGTTTTTCTAACTGCGTCTTGAAACTCGTATAATTTCCGCGTCTTGGCGTTAGTACATAGACTGTCTATCTTCTTAAACCCTACTTTTAAATTTAAAATAATTGATTTAAAAAATTGTCTGCCTTTTACTTTTATTCTACTGAAATGTACTTTAAAATTGTCTGCCCTTTTATATTTATTTCCTTTACGTTAAAATGCTTCTAATTATTAAGCTCTCTTTCTAAAAAACATTTGTAATATAAATTAAGTTAAATTCAAAAATAAAAATGCTCTCTTTCTAAAATTGACTTATGGTCCTATTCTATATTATTTTATACTTTGGGAAGTTGGAGATCTTACAGTGTTACTAGACTCAAGGCCATAGCCAGAGGGGGGGTCAAACCCCCCCCCCCACCCAAATCCTAAAATTTAGTAGTAACAATTAATACTAGGTTCAAAAACTGCAAATTAAATTATAAAATAGACAACACAACAGAGGATGCAGCAACATATTTTACATCATTGTGCATTGCATGCATACTGATATTTAGATTTACTTGATTAAACTACAACGTACAATACACATGGTTGCAGTAGGTTTACAGCATTACTCTCTTGTGAGCTTGATCTGATCTAAAATAAGAAAACTATGAAGGTTCAACAAAAATACTTTACTCTAACAAAACACACAATGCATTGCGTATTGAAACTACTCCCAATACGGGGGTTGGCGTGCGAAGCGCGCAATCCATTGTGCATTGAAAGTATTCCCAATATGGGGTTGGCCGCTAGATTGTGCGTCGGCCGCTTCTCATAGTGTTCAGTGTCAAGCTCACGTGTGCGTTCTTAGCAGTGAACGTGTTAAAAGGGTTTAAATTCAAATCCCCGGTTCTAACCTGAAGCCCCCCCCCCCCAAAAAAGATTTCCTGGCTACGACCTTGGCTAGACTGTGTTGAATTGAAATCATGATTAAGTATAATACATTCTGAATCAACATGTTTGCAGGATTGTAGCCGAAGGAAAATCAATTTGTCATTTAAAGGATGTTGAGTTACTAGCACCCATTACAAAACCTGACAAAGTAATTTGTGTTGGACTTAATTATAAAGCACACTGTGATGAACAAAATAAACCCTATCCGGAGGAACCTTTTTTCTTTAATAAGTTTCCAAGTACTATTATTGGACCAAATGGTTTCATCCAACACCCTTCAAATACTCAGGTAAGATTAATTTGACATTTTCTAAGTTATTTGAGCTGGACGTTAACTGCAAATGAAGGTTATTATTGTCTACAAAATTTTCATTCATCATAACTGATTATTTTTAAGGTTCCGTAACCACTGTACAGATCCCTTTGCAATGTTATGTGTCACAAAAAAACTTATCAGGTTCTAGAAACGGTTGATTTTATGCGTTGCTCTCTTTGCATTTATATTATATGATTGGCTTTGAGATTAAAAATCGTATGAAAATATATGAACTTTTACAATCCTTTTTGTTTACTTCATTCTTGACAGCTAAGAAATAAATTAGGCCTACAAACATAAAAACTAATAATAGTAATAGCTTTAGCTTTATTGCCGTTTAACATAATACATGCAATAGGAAACAGTCATATTGGATTAGAGAACAATACATTATTTCACACTACAAGTACTCAATTATATATCAATCAAATCACAATCCACCAAATAGAACACCTTTAGCATAAGCCATTTTTTAATTACAATTTTGAATTTTTTTTCTAGCAAAGTTCTTATATGCAGAGGCAGTTTATTAAATAGATATACTGTTGGTAATAATAACTCTTATGCATTTTAGGTAGTACTAGGAGCTATAATATCACATTTGTTTCTAGTATTGTAACCATGTCTATCATACTGGTTATCAAATTGTAATATATTTTGTTGGACATGAATTAAGTTACAATATATATAGGCAAGGCAAAGTCATAATCCCAAGTTTACAAAAACCGGGTTTACAGGACTGTCCATTTGACAACCCAATAATGAGCCTTATAGCTTTTTTTTGCAATATAAATACTCTCCCTGAAGGACCCGAATTGCCCCAGAGTCGTAACCATACATTAGCATTGAATGGAATAGGCCAAAGTATGTTAGAAGAAGTACTTCCGAACTAACACACTGCTTTAATTTTCTTAAGAAATAAATTAGCCTAGATAGTCTTATGCAAAGATTTGCAACCTGAGATTCCCAGGTAAGCTTACTGTCCAAATGCATACCCAATAATTTAACGGTATTAAATGTTTCCTTTTCCAATAGAGTGTGACTAAGCGAGAAGATTATATGTTCGGTCTTGTCTTCATTAATTTTAAGATTATTTGCCGAAAACCAAGTCACTGCAAGTTCCATAGAGTTATCAAGTTTAGCACTAGCTGTTATAGGATCCTTATGTGAACTAAGCAGAGGCGTGTCATTCGCATATAAAACCGAAAAGGATGGAATATTACTGTGAAAATCATTTATAAAAATCAAAAATAAGAAAGGTCCCAAGACAGAACCTTGAGGAACTCATGCTATAACATACATGCACTTAGAAGTGTTATTACAGAGTATATCATGTGAAATACAGTCAAATGCCTTAGATAAATCGATAAGATTTGCGTATGTAGAGAGTCTATTTTCAAAACCATTCAAAATATTACTACTGCAATGGGTCCGTAGCTTGGCAGCTACGGACCCATCCCTGTCTCCTCTTTTAAACACAGGAGTTACTTTGGCTACCTTCATACAGTCCGGAAACACTCCCTGTTTGAGTGACAAATTTATGACGTGTGTTAATAAAAGAACTATAGCATCAGTAATTTTTTTTATCACATAGTTAGAAAGTCCATATATATCTTCACTACGGGAGGAACTAAGTTGAGAGATTACTGTTCTTACCGTTTTAGAATCTACCAATTTCCACTTAAAACGATCATTTGCATTTATAGGTTTGACAAAATTATGTAATAAGGCTGAAGAAGTGATACTTCCAGTTTAAACCCAAATTAAGAGACACATTTACAAAGTAATTGTTTAGAGCATCAGCGGAGATATTAATTTCTAACTTTGCTTTACCTTTTCCTGTTTCATTTTTAACCACCATCCAGTTAGCCTTACAAGTATTTTTAGAATTTAATATTATATCGCTATTGGCCTTAATTTTAGCATCCAGAATTGATTTAGTATATAGGATTTTACAATGTCTAAATCTATGTTTTAAACTGTCACTATCTTGGACTCTTGGTCTGAATTATTGCTATTTTATTATACAAGTTTATACTCTGTCTAGTTCAGGTTGGCCAATGGACCCGGGACTACCTGAGGCTACCCCTATAATCCCTCTCCGCTGCCTAGGCGATGAATCACCTACTGGCTGTTTTTATACAATAGTACACTTTCTTAACAGAATAATAATTTAACATTTTTAAAAGTATATTTGAAATCTACTAAAAAAGTTATGAAAAATGATACCAAACTCTACCAAGTTATTGGAACATTTAATCTGATTATGACAATGTTTATAAACGAACAAATCTGGTTCTGGGTGACTCATACTATTTCTGAAAGAGGGGATGTGACTCATTTAATAAACTATTGTATAGTATTGTATTTTTATTGTTGTATAGGATTTGTATTGTATAGTATGATATTGCACTGTATATAGCATATTGTGTGTATAACTTTTTCTCCGATTGTTATTGTAATTTATTTGTATTAAATAAATTATATCCCAGTAAAAATATTTACTAGCTTATTATTAACAAATTCTATGGTCAATTTACTTTTACCCAAACACTCACTAAGTAAAGCTTTTAATATTCATTACAGCTTAAAACTTGTCTTCTAAATTGTCTAAATAAAAAGTCGCAGTCACAATTCTTAATAAAGTTCGTATTAAATGTTCTAATACCTAGGTCGAGTTTGGTATCATTTTTTATAAATTTTTTAGTAGATTTCAAATATACTTTTAAAAATGTTTAATTATTATTCTGTTAAGAAAGTGTACCATTGTACAAACGCAGCCAGTAGGGACTCATCGCCTAGGCAGCGGACAGAGGCGAGGGATTATAGGGGTGGCCTCAAGTAGTCCCGGGTCTATTGGCCAACCTGAACTAGACAGAGTATAGTCTTCTATTAATTTATAAATATAGGCCTAATGACGATGAAAAAATGAGTGAATTTTAAAATTAACAATAATATAGTTTTGTCTAAATGACTAAATTTAAAATATTTGGGATTAAAATCGTTGATTTAAGTAGGCCTATGATTTTTTGTTTTGGAATTCAGGTCTTTAAGTAAAATATTTGACTACAGGTTCTGTAAATTTACCATGTTGAAAATCCCTAACGGCATAGACTCAGTTAGATATAGTTTGTTGTTTTTAGGCCTTCTTTTGTATAACAAAGTAAGAAAAAGAATTGAATATAATAAACAACGATTCAAACATATAACAGCTGGTTTCCTCCATTTCTTTAATACTTCATACAAAATTAAATAAATATTAAAACGTGTTCAGTTAATGTACAAGACTATACACAAAGCGTCTACCGGTTCCCTATGCTACATATTAACACAGTACAAAACAGACTGGTTACTATTTTAAATGACTGTCTAAAAAAGGAAACTATAATACACAGTCTGAAAGAGAAGATAATTCACCTTGAATTACAACTGGAACTCGTAATGGAAGATTTTCAGATAATAAAAAATAGGAAGAAACACTTTGCCAGCTCAAATAAAATCCCCTAGTTTTTTTTAATAAAAAAAATAGATTTGAAGTACCAGATGCAAATGCAGACATAGTCTCCTTAACAGACTCGAACCCCACTATACAAAAGTCTCCAAGACTTTCAAAATCTAGGCAAATTCAGTGCAAGATTAAATCCAGGAAGTCAAATTATGTTGAAAGACTTGAAAAACAACCATTTAAACTAGCAAAACATAAATCTAGAAACAGTTGTTGGTTACAGTCACGCCAGAAATATTGCGGGAACACTACTTGACAAAGCAGAAATAGAAAGTTTCGGGATATGTTTTTCCGGGAGTTCCTTTATCTACAATAGCTCAAAAGTTTGTTAAATACCTAAATGGTGACGACTTTTTGGTTGTGTTTGGAGGTGCAAATGATGTTGAACCTGGTAAAAACTCTGATAAGACAAATAGAGAATCAATTGATGATATTTTTCCACTTTCTTTTAAGGCCAATGTTATAATTAATACGATACCAAGCATTCCTAATACTAGGCCTACTTTAAGAAAACACTTGGTGATCAATGCGAACCATATCACCCATGAACACATAAATTCCAGTGCCAACAAAAATATCCATAATATATGCATTAACTTTATAAATAGCAGAGTTTTACCTTTTCATTTTAACCAAAGTGAACATTTAAATAAGGGATGAAAAACAATGGTTTATTTTAAGGGGATATACTTAATTTGAATTTTTTGTTTTAAGTAAAAAAACTTCTATCTAGTTTTCATTGACTTTAGGGGCACAAAATTGAATTTAAAACAAACAACCAATGGAACGCACTCTTGAAAAGTATTTTTATTTATTGTCTTATAATTTTTCAAGATTAGTGTCCCCTCCACTGTCTTAAAAACTCAACATACGTTGTAAAAAGCTGTTTTATGTTTACGTAAAGAATAAACCAATTTTGTAAAAAACAAAAAACAAACAAGTGTAGGCATTGTTAATGAGTGATTGTCAGCTAATTAAATATCCCACTAATGTAATCAGTTTTGATAACTTCTGCTTTACTGTGTGCTGATCTTTCAAACGCTTAACTGAAATCAGTATCTTCAGTTAATTGCACTGAAGAGGCATAGTGTAATCTTATCTTATCACATTTATTCACAATGTTTCGTGTTTTTCAAGATTTAGGTTCAACTAATTAGGATATTTAACAGGGACAAGGGTCAATATCAGGATGTTAAGTTTTGAAAATGAAATTTATTGAAATCTTAACCCTAATCTTTATAAATTCTTATTGACATGATTAAATGCAAAATCTGAAAGGTTTATAATAATTCATATGTATATTGGTAAATAACTTTTGGTTAAGGTGTGATTATGAATAGCTTTAATAAAATTGCTTTACTTAAGGTAATAAAATAGCAACAATTTTCATGGGAATCATAATTTCTTGAATAGGATAGGTCAATGAAGGGGTTTGTTTTTTCTGCAAAGATCAAGTAAAAGTGGTCGTTATAGATATTTTTAAAAAGATTGTCTTTGTTAGACAAGACTGTGGATGGATATATATACATACAGATTGATTCCCTGATGGCTGCCCAGAGTAATGGCTTTATCTGAAACCTGTCACTTCTGCAAAAAAATATCATAATTCTTTCCACAAAACAAACAGTTTTAATTTGTATGATGTGTTGGGGGTATGGAAGGAATGCCTCAATCCTCTTAATAGGTACACCTACCATAGAGAAGATACTGTAGAAGGGTAGTATCTGATCTGTTTCACTAACCACATGTCTCGCCAAAGTAGGTACCTGTTCTTGTTTTCATATTTTTTTTAAGGCAAACAAGCTTAACAGTCATCATCACCTCTATCATA
>JAGFPH010000274.1:560841-573900 GCA_018207615.1 Philaenus spumarius | reverse complement strand
ATTAATAAACATGTTGAACCGATTACTGCGATCGTACATTATTAATACAAGTTTAATTAATTAATAAACATGTTGAACCAATTACTGTGAAATATTAAATTGAAAATATTAAATTTGGTAATTTACTAACAAAAGTAATATTTTCAAGAACGAAGCGGGTTCTGAATGTGCAGCTTAAAACTTAAAGTTCTGCGCATCAGGTGATGTGATCTGCCGTGACGTCACATGACAGATGCTGGAAAGAAATTAAAATAGCGTGAAATGTTCAAAAAACTACTCCAACCCAAAAACATAAACAGTTAGAAGCCCAAACAGGTGTCTATAAACTAACGTGTGATAGCCGTGACAAGTTTTATATGTAGGCCAAACGGGAAGAGCTTTCAAGGTTCGTTTTAAAGAACACCTACCAAAAAAGACTGTTTCGGGTAACAAATCCAACTATGCGCATCATTTAATCGACGAAGATCGTTGATACTCGGTCTTTGGCAGCAACTTCAAACCAATTAAGATTTGCAGTAAAGGCAAATTTATGAACGCCGTAGAAGAATTTGAAATGTACAAGGCTTTTAATGAACACAAATAATGAACACCGATTATTAAACGACCAACTTAATTTTGATTCAAACACCCTGTATGACGCAGCGATAATAATTCAGAATGCCCGTGGCATATTGTAGTTATTTTGTGTGCTGATTGATAACGGAAAGCCAGTCGAGATCCGGGAGCCGTAAGATGCGGATCTACATACTGTATTTTTTTAAATGTGTTCTGTGTCTGTGTAATTAACGTTTTGACGACCTCCATGCATAGAGGTATTTTCTGGGGATGAGGTAAATATCTCGAAACGCGTCAAAAGTTCTACAAAAGAGGTTCACTGACATAAAATAAAAGGTATTGTACTTTAATTATATATCATGTATGTTGATTCGTAAAGTATGACCAACAAAATTGCCATTTCTTGAAAGATGATATATACAGTTTTATGTTTTTACTGTTATTCTTTCTCACACCAGCTGCCCTCACTCTAAACTTTTCCCTAAACATCCTTTTTGCTGAATCTAATAAATGTAATATTACTTCCCAGAAAATATAATTGAGAACTTGGTAACATTGCTTTTTTTACAGCTGTTTTACACTACTGCCTGGGGATGTCATATTAACAGGAACGCCTAGTGGAGTTGGAATGCACAGAAATCCTCAAGAATACTTAAAGGTAAGAGTCCTGTACATTCTTTTCATTTATTTAGTTTGTTGAATATTTCTTACTATTAAACACTCGGTTTGATTTTTATGTTCATGGCATGTTTGCAACCTATCCTTGAAATATCTACCAAAAATTCATTTTCAACCTAAACTAGCCTATTAAACTATACTATTATACTTACATTTTTGTTTTCACAATGGAATGTTTTCAAATCAGGGTAAAAATATTTTGTTTCATTACTTATACATTACCTCTTATAAATGTTCAAAAATAGCTTCTTGCTAAAACATTAAAAACTTGTTTTCAAAAAACAGTTACTCAAAAGTTAAAGACATGAATTGTTTCCATGGAAATGTAAAAAATTTTGAGTAAAAAATTAAGTACAGTAAAGCGCCCGGGCTACTTTGCTCCATTTTTGGGAGTGTTTTTAATTATTTGTACGTAATGGCATAAAAAATAGCTTTAAAAGTGGTATTTATAAATTCAAAGAGACTCTAAGAACTGTTTTAACTCCATTTGAAACCATAATTAACTACCAAGTATTAATTATTTTTTCTTCAAAACTGGTGCAAAGTAACCCTAAATATATCCATCAGTTTTATCAACATAAACGACTTGGTGCCAAGTATAACTGCACTCTATTTGCAGGCCTATATCAAAGCACCATGAGAAACTGATTAAAAGTGGATTCATTCAAGTAGGAAACAAACTAAACTCAAAACAGTACATTTATTGTATTAAATATGTAAAATAACAATGAACATCAATACACATTAGTTGTTAAAAACTAAATACAAGCTACAGGTATTTCATCAATAAAAAAGTGTATTTGAAGGCTTGAAATAATAGTAAAAAATATTTATATGTCCACTTCACTTTCACTTAATTCCGGGACAGAGAAAGAACCCCTTTGTGTAACCAATATAATTTGAACAACTTACAATCGTCAGTAGTCAAATTTTTCGTATTGTACACGACGGCCGTTTCGGCTATTCAGCCATTATCAAGGGTTTGGAGGAAATCCTCCGTTGTCATGGAACACTTAACACAAAATTCACAAACATTTAAATAATTTAAAAATCACATTTATTAAAAACATGTCCGGTGGGCCCACTGTTTCGCACTGAACTGACTACTGACGACGGTAAGTTGTTCAAATTATATTGAATAAAAAGAATGATTTTTTTCCGTCTGTGTGACTTTATTATTTGTTTAAAATAATTCACTTACTTGAACATGACGCGTTTCGGAACTTTATTCCATCAACAGATTCTCGCTCTAGTGAGGTCGTTGCACATTAAAATAAATACATATACAAAACAACACAAACACATTTAAACGAGCACTATAACACATAAAATATATTCCTTGTGTGCACACCGTCGAATACAACCGGACACTGAGTACGTCGGACCGTTTACATGAATATCTTTGAGGATGAATGAAAGTAGTGTTCCCCCATATGTCGTAGGTTGGTTTAAAAAAATTATATATATACAGAAATATTACAGTAAAATTATGCAAAACATTTCAAGCCCTTAGACCAGGTAACTAGTCATATCCCGTCAGCTTGGAAGCGAGCCAACCACCGTTTGCTTTACTTCCGCCCTCCTACCATCAAACCACAGATATGAAAAGCTACCTGGTCTCGCGAGATTCGAACCCAGGATCTTCTGATCAGGAAGACTCCATGTTACCTCTCGGCTACTAAGGCTTGTACAGAATAAAACTGAAAATAACCTCTCGTAGTCACTTTACAAAGCAACCATATTGCCTATCTTGCCCCTCGTTTATAAGCGAATTCTTTAAATTTTTTTACAATATTTATTGCCGTTTCCCGAAAACTGTGTTTTTTAAATTTTTAGAAGACCCAGATAACCTTAGCTACTGCTCTGGCCACTATTAATAGTGAGTAAAATGATTTTAAAATTCATAATTGTCGTTTTTTTTTTTTTTTTTGTTCCGAAAGTTTACTGTTTAAAACTTAGATGTCGCATATCTCAACAACCAGTAGAGATATCTTCACCAAATTCTTTTTGCACAGTCTTGTTTATTTATAAAAAAAGTTTTAAAAATAACAGATTTTTTTTAAATTGTAAATAATGACTTTTTGATTAAAAATTTTTTTAAACCCATGTACGAAACTAGTAATTGAAGTAACTTTCACGTAAAAAAATAATCATCAAGCTATCTTTAATAGGTTTTTTAGATATACGACATCAAGTTAATATTACGTTATATGGCTGTCAGGGTGCCCTTAACATTTTTTTCACTAGTATCCTTAAAGTTGTACCGACTTTTAATATTGAGTTTTTTGAAATTCCTCTCTATACATTTCCCTTTATAACTTCTGATTCGATCTAAATTCTTTTTTTATTTTATTCTACATATTTTACAAATTAGGATTCCACTATCTTTAGATTAAATTGGCAAATCACAAGATTTAGCATCTCGTCATGCTGGTTATAGCTTGCTTGGTCAAACTCTTGCATGTTGTAGGACTTCTTATTTTCAAAATATTAAACCATACCTTTCTTACCCTAATTATTAGCAGGATTTATCTTAAAGCTTATTTTATAATTATTAATTTACTTCGGGAACAATGTTTTTCATACAATTTTTAGACATTCATTGTATTTACTAATAAATGTATTGTTTCAGGCTGGTGATGTTTTAGTTAGTGAAATCAGTGGTATTGGAAAGCTGCAGAATACTGTTGTGTGATGCCTTGCATCAGTTCTACTTTGTTGTTTTAGATACAAATTAAAAACGGTTTAGCCTACAGAAGCACTTTATCAGTATTTTTATAAATATATAGAAAGGTTGCATACTTAATTAGAAACTTTAATAAGTTTTATTACTGTAGTATTCAAATTTCTATTGGTAAAGATTAAGATTATTCATTTGATATTCACAAGGGAGATTAATTGGGGTTGGGTTTAAGACAGTTTTACTCATATGTAATATAAATATTTGTTAACTTAAGTAATTAAAAATAAAAAGAATATTTTTAAGTAATATATTACATTGTAGTATTGTTTAATTTCCTCTTCCTCAACCCACATGGCACAAACTTTTCAAATCCTCCACATTCTACAGCCATCTTTTACTTATTCTCTTTTCCCTCCATTTGCAGCACATCAACTTTCTTGGTACTCTAATTTGATCCATCCGTTCAACAGATCACAGCCTCCAGGATTATTAATTCTTATGCTCTTTATTTTGTTCTAGAGGTATATACATCAATATGTTATTTGTTTATACTCAGCACTAGTAACTAACTGCATCTATTGGTATCTCTCATGGTTCCGATACAAACAACACAACTTTAAACAACATACAACAATACCTTCGCTCAGGCCTGCAGAATATGTCCGAAACGCCCGAACGAGGTTCGGGGGAAATTGGGACTGAGCTGGGGAAATTTTGGCCGGGGAAAAATCCACAAAAAATGACAAAAACATATTTATTTTGGGGAAAAATATATAAGAAATGAATGGGAACAAAGGTCGGCCTAGTCGGTTTGTACGATACACATACATACGCACCAACATACACATACACAAAGTGTGTTGTCTGCTCTCTGCTGCAAGTCGGACAGAGTTCCTATTTAATATTCACCGCACAAAATATCATAAGGTCAAGCCGCCCATACGATATTTTTGTGCCGGTTGATGAATGGCAGTTTCCTGATTTCTAACTGGCTTTCAAATACTTTCGTTAAGTATTCAATTATTATTATGATACCGGTATGCAAATTTTGATTAGTTTCATACAAATGATATTATTCAAGCGATAAGAATTAAATCATATTAAACCAAATTATGCAGCGATACTTAATGCAATTATTTTTTTCTGAAATTCGAAGAATCAGTAAAATGCGTACAATGTAATGACTCATTTGTTTCCTTTTTCATTGCGTAGATGGGGGTGGAGGGATGGGGTATACTGTTATCTGTTATATCTCATATCTTTCGTTTCGAGTTTTCGACCTTGTCAGTTTATAAGTAGCAAGTGGTCTAGGTGGTTGTTTATTACTGTGATGTTTAAATTTGTATATTGATTTTTTCCGTCGCAATTGTTTATTATTGTGATGTTTAAGAGGCAATGTAGTGAACCATCGGAGGGTTATTAAGTATTATATTTATAGTGTTTCGTAATATTTTCAGTAGTGACTGTGGTAGGTAATTCAGTAATTGAATTGTAACTAATCAAACATACATTTAACTTTGTATTTACCACTTAAGTATTAGGCCTACTTTTAAATATAATAAAATAGCAATAATCAAGTTGTATTTTTTGTTTTAAACCTTTTGGGACCATCTGACGACATTTCACCGTAGATATTTAATTTCACCGTAGTTAATTAAGTAAAAATAATGCAATTATAATTTTTTTGAAGATTTATATTGGAATTTATAATGAATATAATAATAATTTTATTATTAAAACATAATGACTATAAATATGTTGAAATAGATAAACAAATGGTGTTAACCCTACATATGGCAGTGCTATAGCGAAAATTGAAAAGACGTTTTTAGCGTTTTGCAAGCATTTGTTTTAAAGTCTAAAAAAAATAGTAAATGAACCAGAATCCGAAAGTGTTCCATAGCTTTTTTGTAGAAAAAACTTTAAAGAATTCAAATATGCCACTAAAAATTAGTTTATTTGAAAATTGTAAAAGTTATTACCTTAGAAAGCAAAAAAAGTTCAGTAACGAATGGAAAAAGTTAAATTTTAGGCTTAAATAAGTAGTAAACATTTTTTGTAAGCGTAAAAATGTTTTGTAATTTAGTTCTAAATAGAACTGTATAAAAACATTTATCATTTTCAAATTTCTTATTTTGAAAAAAACTGTTTTTATGTTCCAAATACACGACTGCTAACAAAACTAGGCGTAGTTTGAAACGTAATTTACTAATATATGCTTTTTCCAGAAATGAAATATTATAACAAAGTGTAGAGAATAAATCAAAGAAAAGAACAGTATACTTGTCTTTCCTTAGTTCACAAAAGTGTTTGAGTTATCTTTATTTGAATAACAAAATGACATCAATGTAATGAAAAGTCGCCAGTCGATATTACGAGAGGCAGTAAGGGACATTTGAATTACGTGGGAGCAACAAGTGCCGGCCGGTCTCACCAGACTGTCCTAATTATGTACTTTGTACTGCTGTCTGGACAAACAAAAAACTGGTTTATTCTAGTTTAATTGACACCGTTAGAAAGGACAAACTTTTCTCTACAAAATGGTGTACAGAAATCTGTCAAAACATGTGATATAGTGGGCGTTATCGCGGTTGACAAATAGGCCGTTTCATTGGTTGAAAAACTGTTCAATCGCAAGGTTTACAGAAATCGTCGTCAAAAATCGGGTAAAATAGTTACATCTGATTGGAAGGCTTTATTAAAAAGATAAAATCTTGACGAATCCAATGGTATTTTTATAATCCCGATAGAAATACTTCTGTAGATAGTCTTGGACATGTAAGAAGTGGGAAATAACAGTACAATTGTATGCATATTCGCACGGAAACAGCTGTAACCCGATCTGCATAATTTAAAATGATGATTACTTATGTAAATATACGTTTTCGAAAAAGTTTTAAAATACAAAAATTTTTAAATTAATTGATTAGCTTTTCAATGGTGTCGGTTTTATTACGATTGGATGATTTTAAGTGTATTAAATAACGGAATATGCAAATTTATGCAAATTCTTGCTATTGTTAGAGCTTGTTGCGTTTTGCGCCCGAGAGAGCGCCCCAAAGTGCAGTATGCCATTTACAGGGTTAATGTCCGGCGCATCTGTAGTGAATAGCGATCGGTTTTGGGGAAATCTTTTATTGAAAAAATGTGTGTTCTGGGGAAATTTTGTGTGCTAAAACATTTTCTGCACCCCTGCCTTCGCTTAGGGATGTTAACTGTATACAACCATAACGCATTGGGTTTAGAGCTTGACAACCTCTGTTTTGCAAAGCTAGTGGAGATGGAACACCATTGATGGAGACAAGCAGCACGAAACTGAGTCTTTTTTACTATGAATCCATTTTGTGATCGGGTCAAGGCTATGAAGCATGGAGCCTAACCAATGCTAACATTTCTAATTCTAGAGTTTTGGACATGTCAATTCTATTTGCATGTACAAAGCATCGAATGGCATTTGCGGCAGCGATTACCCAGCTTGCAAAGCTAGAATCGAAGAACAAAATTTTTAACTACCTAAGAGAGTTTACCAACACAGCTTTAGGAACAGGAAATGATGAGAAACATTGTTCGAATACCATATTAGAAAGACAAACCTAGTTAATATAAAACAAGGTAGCATTTTAAGTTAGACATTTTCTTGATAGGTGTTTTCAAAACTGATAATTACTGTTGCAATCACAAATTTCCGTATCAGAGACTAGACAAGCACAGATATTCACTAAAATGTGTTGCTTATTGCAAAGCGTATAGAAGGGTTAACATACAATTCGGATGATTAAAACAAACAGTTTCTATAACTACTGGCTAGCAATATTCTCAAAAACCAATTCACTTGTAATGGTAATGTGATAAAATGCTGTCTATAGTTTGTCCAAGTCATAAAATCGACCCTCGCTCCCCACGCGCAGGCACACTCACACTGCCTACCTAGCGCTAATCTTTCTTCTATGAATCACCAACTACAAAATCTCATTTTTCTAACTGTTAACTTTACTTAATTTTTACTCTAATTACTGAACTCTATATATAGGGTGTATCAAAAAGAACTTTACAACTTTGAAAGTTCTTACAACTTTATTCAAACGACTTACAGACTTAATTTTGGTGTCATGTTTTAGGAAAGTAGATCAAGTTTTGACTCATGTGGTATGCTAGTATAGAATCGCGGCACCACAAGCGCTAGCGGCAGTTGCAGCAAATTTAGGTGTCTTTACTGGTTCCGAGCGTCCTCGCTTTGTGTTTTGGATTAAAGAGTCGAAGTCTGCGACAAATGTGCAATATATTTTCGTACAGAATATGGTAAATATCCTCCCAGTAGGCTATCACCGGTATAATTTACTTAGAAATGCTGGAAAACTTTTTAATCCCACAGATTAACAAGGATGACCAAAAACACTATTTACACTTTATGCAAGATGGCACACTGCTGCACTACCTCTCGGAAGCCCGGGATTTCCTAAATGTAGCTTGTAAATGGATGGGCCTAAGTGCGATAATTACATGGCCCTTACCGGCTCTACCCCAGCTTAGAAGTAGGATCTACCTCGTAATTGAACAAGTCACACCTGACATGCTGCAGCGGGTTTGGCAAGAAATCAACCTCAGATGGGATACGTACCGTATCACCAATGGAAGCCACATTGAACCTCTTTAGGTATAAGGTGAAAAACTTAATGTATTTTGCTACAAACTGACACCAAAACCATGTCTCTAAGTTAAATGATTAACTCAATATGAGTTTCCAAAGTTGTAAAGTCCTTTTTGATACACCCTGTATTATTCCTTGCAAAATGAGTCCAAACACGGAACATTTGTGACAACTCTGGGCGGGATTATGGTCAGTATGTTACAAAATCATAAATTTGACAACTTAAAAATGTATACTAAGAGTAAAATAAAAATAATTTCAAACTCATTTTGCAATGTTACTGTACAATAACTAATAAATCAATAAAATCTATATACAGTAGAACTTGGATAATTCGAACGTTTTTAATTCGAAGTTTTGGGTCGGTCCCTTGAACTTTATATAATATCAATAAAAAAAAATGATGGATAATTCGAAGTCAACTTCTATAATTCGAAGTTTTTTTATGCACAATAAAGTAAAATCGTGTGCTGTGAAAGGGATCGCTAAATAAACAGGTTACTGTGCGGCGACAGAGGGGGAGGAAATAGTCTAGACGCTATTGTTTGTACGCGCTACGAATTCCGAGAATTACCCTTCCGAGAATTCTTAGGTACTGTAGGGTGTACATTTGTCTATCGTATGCTTTGTTCAGTCTCAGTCTGTTGTTACAGTAGTGTGCCTCTTGCTAGTTAGTCATTTGTGTTTTGAAAGTGATTGTTTGTTCGAGTGATCACAATGTCTTTAAGTAAACAACGCGTTCAATACAAGACATTAACTTTTTGTGAAAAAGTTGCTGTTATTCGTGAGGTGGAGAAAGGTCTCAAGAAGAAATGTGACATTGCTAAGGAGTATGGGATAGCACCCACTACAGTGTCTACTTTTTTAAAAAATAAGGAAAAAATATTAAGCAGTGCTTTGAGTGGAAATGGAAAGGATCGTAAAAGAGCCAGAGAACCAGATCACCCTGAAGTGGATGAATGTATGCTGAAGTGGTTTAAACAAGCTCGGGACAAAAACATTCCATTATCTGAGCCCCTTGTTCGAACGAAAGCAGAAGAGTTTGCTACAGGTTTGGGGAAAAGTGGTTTTAAGGCGAGTACCGGTTGGTTGGACGGATTTAAGGAAAGGAACAACATTACCTTTAAGTCTGTGTGCGGTGAAAGTGCTAGTGTTAACCAAGAAGCTGCAAATGTTTGGAAAGACGATGTTATGAAAATGATCGAAGAAACCCCGGCAAAAGACATTTTTAACGTAGACGAAACGGGTTTGTTTTTTAAATGTACACCGGACAAAACTTTAACTTTTAAAGGAGATCGCTGCAGTGGAGGGAAAAACAGTAAAGAAAGACTAACTTTGTTGGTCGGAGCCAATATGGATGGTACCGAAAAGTTGCCTTTACTAATGATAGGCAAATCCGCAAATCCAAGATGTTTTAAAAACATAAAATCAAAACCACTCGAATACAAATCGAACAAAAAAGCTTGGATGACAGCAGAGCTGTTCAAAGATTGGCTGTTAAATCTCGACAAAATCTTTCGTAAACAGAACAGAATAATAATCTTGTTTATTGACAATTGTACTGCGCATAAATCTATCCCACTTATGAACAACATTAAGGTTATTTTTTTCCCCCCAAATATGACTTCAGTTGTACAGCCAATGGATCAAGGCATTATAAAAATTTTTAAGCATTTTTACCGACGGCTTATTGTACAAACGCTGTTAACAGATTCATTGGACAACAAAAATTTAAAGATCGACATTCTTCAAGCAGCAAGAATGTGCCACAATGCATGGTCACAAGTTACCAAAACAACGATAGCAAATTGTTTTAAAAAAGCTGGGTTTGTTAAAAAATCTGACCAGCATCCAATTGAGCTTTTAGAAGAAGATGTTCCCCCTCTACCTGTCGGATGGGAAGAAAATACGCACGTCACCTTTGAGGAACGTACGTTAATTTAGACGAACAAGTAGAAGTGTGTGGAGAACTTTCTGATCAGGACATTTTAGCAGAAGTAAAAAACAAAAATTGTGCCGAATTGTCGGATTTAGAAGATGTTGAAGCTGAAGTTGAACAGTCTCCAATCCCGACTACGTCTGAAGCCGTTCAGCAATTGCGTGAATTTCGGCGGTATATTGAAGGACAAACAAATGTAAGTGAAGCTGTTTTTCATTCACTTAACGTTCTTGAGGATTTTGCAAATCTAAAAAGAATTAATTCTAAAAGACAATCGAACATTTCACAATATTTTGTTAAACTTTAATTTAGTGTATAAATGTACATATTCATACTGTTTAAAGATTTTCTTGTGGTTATGTACGGGAATACTTATTATTAATTCTTCATTGATTACCATTAAATGTTTTTGTACTAAAATTAAATATATTTTTATTATTTTACTTAAATATTTTTAAAACATTATTAAACTTACTGCATATAATAAAATAGCATCATTTACTTTTGATTTGTGAAAATAAAACTTATACTATAATAACCATATGCAACATAGTTTTTATTTCAAGCATTTTGAGCTAACCTAAAACTTGAAAAAAATTTAACTTTTATAATTCGAATTTTTGGATAATTCGAATTTTTTCATTGGTCCCTTCAGGTTCGAATTATCCAAGTTCTACTGTATATAAAAGCCAAATCCACTGACTCACTGATCACAATTTCTCAAAAACTACTGAACGGATGGAACGAAATTTGGTATGTAGCTTCCACTAGGGCCATAGGTGCTCACTAAGAAAGGTTTTCAAAAAATTCTAAATTTTAGGGGGTTCAAAGTTACTAAATAACGATTTCTCTGAAACTACTGAACGGATTGGAATGAAATTAGGTATGTAGCTTCCTCTAGGGCCGTAGGTGGTCTCTAAGAAAGGGTTTTAAAAAAATTTGAAATCTTAGGGGGGGGGGGGTTTGGGGGGTCAATGTTATTAAATCACGATTTCTCCAAAGCCACTGAACGGATTGGAACGAAATTTTGTACGTAGCTTCCTCTAGGGCCTTAGGTGCTCTCTAAGAGAGGTTTAAAAAAAAAACTGAAATTTTGGGGGGTCAAAGTTACTAAAAAAAAACCACCGAACGAATTGGAATGAAATTTAGTATGTAGCTTCCTCTAGGGCCCTAGGAGAAGAAAGGGTTCAAAAAAATTTGAAATTTTAGGGGAGGTTTGGGGGGTCAAAGTTACTAAAAATCCCCATAAGAAATACATAGCGTAATATATTTATTGATATAATATATTTTTTGTTAATATACATTTAACTTTGATTTGTCTATCCGTGCAAAGCCGGATGGGGCCAGCTTGTAATATTATAAAACTAACAGTGTCTTCTAAAACTTCCAATGTACAAAAAAAAAACTAATCAGAATCAATATAACAGTGAACAGTTTACTTTATCAATATAAAGTAAAACAAAATAAAAATAAATACAAATGCATTTTAAATGTTACTGTACAATTACTGATAAATCAAGGAAATAATATTATTAAACTAACACTAGCATAACATATTTGTCAAATAAAATGTCAACAACCATTTTTAAGTAGTCGCATTTATGATTTTGTAACCCACTGACCGTAAAACCGCTTAGAGTTGTCACAATTGTAACATATTTGGACTCATTTTGCGAGAAATAATATAAAGAATTCAGTAATTAAGTTAACTTAACGGTTAGAAAAATGTGATTTTGTAGCAATAGGGCTAGTTTGGTGATTCATAGAAGAACCATTAAGCAGGTAGGCAGTGTGAGTGTGTCTGCGCGTGTGGGAGCGAGGGTCGATTTTATGGTCTAGAGCGCACGTCTGTTCGGACAAAGTATAACTTGTAACAAAACCTATAATGCTTTGAACAGAGTGACCGTGTCGGCAATAAAACTTACTGATGTGTTATGAAACCAGTATAAACCGTCTGGACACCTTCTTTTCATTCAACCCAAAAAGACCTCAAGACAAAAATTGGTTTTTTCTTTTTGTTATTTTTCTTTGAGTATAATATAGGCAAGCAACTTTCAAATGGAGCTAACGTTTAAAAAAAAAAACAATGTTTGTGCCGCCCATCAAAATTGTTAAATTGTGATTTTTTTTCTTAGTATGTTTGCTTTATGAGTAAGGAAGATGAGGGGAATTAACATCCAGTACAGTCAATATCAATTACTAAATTCTCAACACGAATCTAAGCATACGTCGTTGCCGCCTTGCCAAGAATAAAAACAAACCAAAAAAGTCTTCCAGAAATCGTATCAAAATGAAAAACCTCTACAAATGAACAATTCTTTCAAAATCAATTGGGAAAACAATATATTTTTGACATTAAGAACGGTTTATTTGATATTCAGACAAATATTCTTTGATCCGCGCTACAGAAGTCGGCCACAATAGCAAGCGGGTACAAAAATACTTATGGAAACACTTCCTTCTGAAAAACAAAATTTGTATATTCTGGCATGTAGTTATAATGACAATCAACCTCTCAAGCTGGTCAGTATCAAAATGAAAAACCTCTACAAATGA
>JAGFPH010000274.1:544522-559872 GCA_018207615.1 Philaenus spumarius | reverse complement strand
TTTGCACAGGATTGTAGTAAATTTAATTACCTTTCGAACGATATAGCTCAAAAATTGCACACGGGCTTATGAGTGGGAGAAATTGTGCAAAAACCTTACACGGATAATGAAAAAATCATTTATCGAGAACTTTCTATCAATTTTGTTCCTTGTTCCGGGGACTGTACCTGAAATACCTTTGCACAGGATTGTAGTACATTTAATTACCTTTCGAACGATATAGCTCAAAATCTGCACAAGGGCTTATGAGTGGTAGAAATAATGCATTTTCCTCGCTCTAACTTTGCCATTTTGGTTTGAATCAAACGACCCGCCATTTTGTGTAAAATCGAAAAATGAAAATATCAGTGACTGGCACATCCTTCAAGGACCCTTCCACTAAAATTTCAGCTATTTGGAAGCATATTTACTACCATTTTATCAAGGTGGGAAAACCCCATATACTTATATACCGTTAAATCCCTACCCAAAAACGATTAATCGGTATAACTCCGCCATTTTGAATCCGATCGAAAAACAAAAAAAGTATATCTGAAGAATCCTACTAGGACCCTTTCACCAAAAAATCAGCAATTTTGAAGCATATTTACTACCACTTATCAATCCGGGAATAAAACAGATATATATATATATATAAAGTAATTTTCAAATTGGGTCGAGTGTAATAGCTTTTATTTTCTTCAAAAATTCGGCTAAAAATAAAAAATCTGTAAGAATAAGTTTCAGTACAGTAAGGATAAAACATATTGCAAAAAAAGAGTTCACATCTGTCATGAAATAGTACGATCATGATGCACAAACTCATCCACCGAGTAAAAGGACCCAGACAATAGAAAATTTCTCCCCGTTTTGAAAAATCATGTAGTTTGGGGAATTTTGATGCTTTTAGGCAGCTTATTCATGAACTTTGCACCAGCCTGTGAGGGAAGTTTACTGTATAAATTTAACCTGTGCCGCCTGGCACACGATACTCACAAGCTTGCCTGGTGCTGTAGTTGTGTATATCCATATTTTGAACACGATTGCACTTGAATTTCTTGAAATAGTTTCTACAACTTTGTTTTTTAATTTAGTTCCACAATTAATCCCTTCCACAATAAAGCCTTCTTGCTCTTTTTTGCAAGACAAACACTTCCACTCAATATTCTGCTTATTTTTATGTAATCAAACCTTTGAAAATCCAAAGTCAAATTAAACCTTAAAATGTTGCAAAGGGCCCTTACCATTTGCTAAATAGCGAAAAACGCCTTTTTTCTCTTGCTCTTATCTCGGAATCTGAACTTTTAAAAAATTATAGTATTTATTAATTCTACTCTTAAAACCTAGAATCGCAAACAATTGCACTTGAAATACAGTTATCTAATTCAACATAAAATTGTATATCAGGAAGTTCACTGAATATGCCAGTCCCCCCCCCCTGCCTGATAGCGACCCTACAGCCACCTACGTAGAAAACTAGACACACACAATGGTTTGGCAACAGACAACATTTGTGCCCACAATATTTTCTTCAGTGTTCTATTTGATCTCGAATCTATTGTACACTCAGCTAGGATTGTCGTTAGGGATGGTTTTGCATATCTACCAATCCTCCACATCATGTCTTAACTGCTGCCAATTTCCCCTCCGATTTGACATCCAGCTCGAGAGACAAGAGTCCTATAATTACTTGTAGGGCTACCATAGACATAGACATAGACATTCTTTATTTGCACAATACATTTTTTTATGTTTATGTACATACAAAACAGGTGCATCGTCACTTATACAAACATAGAATCAGATACATGAAACAAGTACAGTCAAAAATAGTAGAACACAATACAAGTTAGACATAGTAAAAATGAACAATTTCCATCAAGAAGAGGAAAATCAGTTGCAAACAAACTGGTCATACAAATAAGGGACTGTCAAAATATTCCTTTAATGAATAGAAAGCTCTGTTAATAAGCTCACTCTTTAGTTTTTCCTTAAATAATTTTACGCCCATGGACTTATAAGAACTAGGTAATGCATTGTACAATTTCAATCCTACATATAAAGGGCTTTTTTCATACAGAGTTAAACGATGGTTAGGTAATATAAAACCATATCCATTCCGTGTACTATAATTGTGTTGGAATCTGTATAAGTCCGGTAATTCATTCTTTATAGAGTGTACATAACTCAAAGTTTCATAAATATATATTCCTATCAGTGTTAAAATTTTTAAGTTTTTAAAATGTGTTTTACAAGAGCTTTGTGGGTGGGAATTGGTCATGATACGTAAAACCCTTTTTTGCAATCTGAAAACCACACCAATGTTAGTCGCCTGTCCCCACAAAACAATGCTATATCTCAGAATCGATTCTACATACGCATAATACACTACTTTAATATAATAAGCAGGCCATTATTCCTGGTCAGGTCTGCCTGTAAGCTTTCCATTAGCAGTTTGTTTCATCTAACACTAATTACCTTTCTACTGAATATTTAGGTTAGGAAAGGTTACATTTTAGACATATGTACCAAATCAAAGTTACAAATAAATGAGTAGAGTTTTATTTCATCTATGTAACAAAATTAGCAACAAAGGAAATATATTTGTACAAGTATTAGTTAAGTTTGCTTCTTAGCAATTGTCTTTACAACCCGTTTTTAATTCACATTTTAGGGAGACTTTTCCAATCAATAGCCGTTTTGTTCTGTTTAAGTAATAATTCGTTGCAGCGAGAGAAATGATGACACCCTAAAAAGCCACGGTGAGCAGAAAGTGGTGATGGGTGAACAGATGTCAACAGATGGTGTTTGTTCTACAACATAAATCACATTTTAAGTTATTTAAAGCTACGCCTAAAGTTAGGCGTTACAAAATAAAAAATATTTAAAGCTGTTACCAAAATCCAAAACATGCACGTGTTACAAAGTGTAGTTACATTTTATATAATAAGAAGTAAAAACAAACTACCGTGGTTTAAGTTGAACAATATTTAAGAGTGAATTAAGTCTTTCATCTCCACACTACATAAGTTTATCCATGAATATGGTATGTCAACAAAAGCTTTTTCAGTTAACTTATTTTTTAGTTTATCAAACTTTGTGATAATTGCAAATTTTTATCAGTAAACAAAAAATGATCTTTATTTAGTAAATCTTGAGTTTTTTTTAAATTAACAAAATCCTGTGTGAATTCTAAAGGGCAAGGTTGCTTTTTGGTCAAGTGATCAGTACAATGCTGTTACTCTGGTGGTCTCAAACTGACTTCTGAGAGAAGTGACTTCTGAAACCTGAAAAAGGCCTAAAGCAGTCCCTGAATTCATGAAACCTCAAACATATTGAGATAGATTAAGGAAGGCCTATCCGCTCAATAAAATATTTTTTGAAAACTAAGCGAATTTTTATAAGTCCATCAGACAGGCCTAAGCAAAGTATAAACATGTTAACTGGCAAGTACAAATAAGCAGGAGCTAATTTAGTCATGAGCAGTAGAGAACAATAAGTTCTTAAAATTTAATAAAAACTGGTTTTTCATTCTTGTAAAGTTTTTTAAAAATTCAGAGAGTAAAATAAAGCAGATCCTGACAAAAGGTCAGTTCAATAGAGTTAATAATTATGAATGTTTTTTTAAAAAGAAAGGTTAAAATCAAGTTTAAGATGGTATACAAGGGTTAAAAACTAGGGGTCTGCGGGTACCCAAAACTTAGGGTTTCGGGCGGATTTTTTTCACTACCCGAGGGTCGGGCGGGTCCGAAATATACGTTAAAATACGGGCGAGTATTTTTGCTATACCCGATAAATTCGGGTAGTGAGGAATTCAGTCCCGATAAATTCGGGTAGTGAGGAATTAAAATGAATAATTCTAAATCCTTATAGATAAAAAGCAAAAATGAGTCGATAAAAGCCATTTCAATATAAAAAATTAAGACAATGTGTCAACAATTGAAACTTAGAAAATTATCCAACCTTCTTTATTCATATTGTAGGCTTAATCACAACAAACGATCTCGACTCGACAAATGGAACAAATATGGAATCAAAACGTCACGTTGGTTAAAACAGTTTGACAACTGTTGTTTACTTCAAGTCACAAAGAAAACACAATTATTCTGATGAAAAAAGTCCAAAACCTAAACAGTAAAGACACGTCTTGTGTTTTATGTGTGACATGACTAAAATAATTTCGCCTTGCATAATCCGTGCATATGCCTACCAGTCCTGTATATTATAATCTATGTTGTATAATTCATTACTTTATAATTGACTAACCGATAATTCCCTCCTAATTTTTACAAGAGAATCTTTTCTCCGACATCTGTTACTGCGATATGATATACTTTTAGCTTTTTAAACCTAAACTAAGGCCAACATTTGGAATTGCATACAAGCATGTTACCAAAAATGAAATGCAAAGCCGAGCATTAATCTTACCCGTTCGACATTTAAAGTTTTCGGCGGAAAAATTCTTAGTCATAACAGTTCACTTTTGTTTTACTCTGTTTAGAAGTCAAGCAGTCTGTATTTTGATTTTGTGATTCCGTGTTGTTTGAGGTTATAATGACCATCAGATTCGTTCGTTTCACACCACAGTCATTTTTTGTTGTTTACAATTTGTGTTAAAAAATAAATAAACGTTTCTCTTTTTTGAAACGGATGATTTATTTTATTAGTTCCGTATTTTTTGTTAATAATTTTGTTTTTCATTATTTTTGTTCTGTATAGTTTAGATTTCCTAAAATAAGCAATTTTATCACTAGAAAATTAACATCGGTGTAGCCATCCTATTACTGCTAGGCCTACGAGTTTTGTAACAGATAGAGATCACGAGAGAAATACCAATACAAACGATAAAATACTAATCGAACGGAAAATAAATCCAATTCAGCAATCAGTATTTTTAGGAGTAGAAAAAAATATTTCAACTAGCCTAATAATTAATAATTTAGTTTGGTTAGGCTGATTATGTTTTTACTAACCTAATAACTTACTAAGTAGGCATAGCCATACAGTAATAATATAATATTTATGAATTCTGAAATAAGTGCTAAATTCAGAAAAAAAAGTTGTATTTACTATTAAATATAACCTCATCACTTGCTTCGATTTTTCGTTTACTACCCGTTCAGACTCGGGTAAAATATTTCACTACCCGACTATACTCGTGTGAAATATTTCATTACCCGACCCGAACCAAAAAAATCACTACTCGACCCGAGTGAAAAATATCACTACCCGACCCGAACCAAAAAAATCACTACCCGACCCGAACCAAAAAAATCACTACCCGCAGACCTCTATTAAGAACTAATATATTTAATATGCAAATGCAGTAAAGTAAAAATTTAACAGTGAGAACTAGAGATAGTTGAGAACACTTAGCCTGAAAAAAGGTAATAAACAAAAAAAAAAGGAAAATGTTACAACACTAAAAGAGTCATAACTTCGCCGATATTCAATGAAAATGGAAACGGGACGTTACGTTACAAGACCTGCTCTAGAAATGCCACGAAGATAAAATTCGCGCAAAGATGAGTTCGCCCATAAAAACGGAACGCGATATCGTATGGATACAAGTCAAGTTTGTAGTGAAGCAGGAAGAGGTCAAGGTAATCCAAATCGGTTCACGGGAACAGAAGTACAGGACTTTTGTAAAAATGGGTCAAAAAATCTAACAATCACCAACAGGAAATAAGTTGGAAAGTTGTAAGTTTAAAAGCGAATCGAGAGTGGCTTATTTTGGACCTTCAAACATTTGAATAATAAAACTGGATTAACCTGTAAGAAGAGTTAATTAAAAGTTTGATAAAGAAAGTTATCATGATCAATATAAAAATAATTTTAAAAACTGTCAGTGAATAAATAAAGAAGTTGTGTACAATTTAAAAAAGGGAAAAGTTGTAAAAAGTGTAGTGGCTACTACACTCTTCTAGTCGAAAGTTAAATAATTAGAAAAGTTTGATAGTACGCGGAAACCAAATGCACTACTATAGTCAATCAACTAAACACACTCGTTATTGGATTACGGTGTGAAGTGAAGTTAGTTAAAAAATATCAAAAACGGAGAAGAATCGATTGTTGTCTTCAAAATATCAGTGACCAGCGTTAAAGAAAGGGTTATATACTAAACACCGTGGAGGAATCTAATGTCAAATGCACACAGTCAAGTGTGTTATGTAACTGCAAACACATAATGTCAAGTGTGTTATGCGACTGCATCATATACTATATAATTCTTACCTTGTTGACAACACTTGCTTTCTTCTGGGCATATGCTCCCCAAAGCAGGAACACTATTCCTTCCTTATGATCACTTAAATGTTTTATCGCCGCAGTTGTTAATTCCTCCCATCCTCTGTCTTTATGAGAATTTGCCGTGTAGCTTTTAACGGTAAGTACAGAGTTGAGCAATAATACCCCTGAAAGCAAAAATCATAGTCCTGAATTAATTTTACACAAACATTGGCATTATTATTACAATTTGTTGTTACTTGAAATAAATATATAATATGGCCAGGGAGGTTTTAAGACAATTATAAGTGATTCAACGTGTGCAGAATGCAAGTAATTTCCAAGCACTAAGTGGTGAGATTAATTAAGAACGAAGGATCCGCATTGTAGATAATTTGAATCTAATCCAAGTAGTATGTTAGATCTCTTCTCCGATCGGATTTCACTTTTTCCTTATTATTGGCACAGAGTAATCTATCAAAAACCAAACTGACTTGGAAACTGCAACTGAAGCCCAAAGTATTCACGTATGTGTTATAAGATAAAGCTTACAAATTTAAACATTTCCTGCGATGTTTCAAAATCAGATTTTTGAAAAGTTGAGTTGAGTTTTATTGTCTTTAATTTTGATTTATTTTGTATAAAATGAGTTATTATGTGTATATAACATATTTGACATTATGTGTCAATAAAAGATATTTAGATAGTAACTAATTTTAAAGTTTAAATAATTAATTTTTCAATGAAAGGTTTCTTTAAATAATCCTTATCTTTTAAGTAATGAATGACAATTCATTGCTAAATTGTGTACAAATACATACTAAAATAATCTGCAAAAACATCAAGAAATATTTATACATAGCTTTGCTTATAAACATAAAGAAGGATATAAACACACACAAATGAAAGAAGAGTTAAGAATTTAACCATAATCTTTGATGTTAGCCTATTATAAATTTGATGAATTATGTATCTAATAATGATTTAGCAACAAACATATTAAAGACAAATAAAATATATTAGAATAACAAATAATTTAATATATTTATATTCAAAACAAAATCACCTAAATATAATATGAATTCATGTACATAAATAAATATGAGCCATAAATACATTTTATTTCTTAAATTAAATCAGTACTGTTATAGTAAAGACCCTTCAACAACTTCTGTAAATAGTAATGATGTAAACATTAACTGATGCAAATCACTTCACAATCATAATCACTTCATAAAATGCAAGTCTAGCTTGCAAGACTAGACCCTTCAACAACTTCTGTAAATAGTAATGATGTAAACATTAACTGATGAAAATCACTTCACAATCATAATCACTTCATAAAATGCAAGTCTAGCATCAAGTTTTTCCACAGTACAGTCTCGCTAATCCGGACTTGACGGGACCGGACCCTGTCCGGATTAGTAAAAGTGCAGATTAGACGGTAAAAGCCTAAAAAATGCATGAAGTGTATACCGTTTGTTTTTAGTGAGAAAACGTATTAAAATTGGTGTTTTGTTAATACAGTATACAGTAAATATCAGCGACCACAGAATTAAATATACTGGTCAAGTCGAACGCAAGAGTGAAGCCAGTTTTAGAGTCAAATACTCACACAATATGACGGATGCAAGTCACGAGCCGCCGGCCGGCCGCCCGTACATGTTGCCAAATTACCCGCGAAACGAAGCTCGTGTTCTAACTGTTGTATGATAGAAACTACAATAGCTAATTTTTTCAAAAAATGTAGCTTTTTAGCTACATTTCTCTCGCTTGCATGATGCACCTGCTCTAAAAACAAAAATGTTTCTCGCACTGCAACTTTTTGATGTCACGAATTGAAAAGTATAAAAATGTTTGGACTTTATTTGATTTTTAAAGTGCCAAACCGTTTTTATTTTCAAATTGTAAACTCACCATTAGTGTCCCACACTATTAAACTATAAGTTTGTCAATTTTCAAAGATTTTCGAGAATTTTCAGCTATTGAAACCACAGTGTAAATGAATAGGGCGCACTGAAAATTTCACTCCAGACGTCTAGCGAGAAACAAATCAAAAAGGGACTGTTGATTCGACAGATAGTTAAACAGTCTGCAGTCAGGTATAGTTCAGCGAGCTGGTGAAGTGAGTCATTTCCTTGATAGATAGATAGATAGATATAATTTATTAGCACAATACATACAATTATAATAATTCAATACATTTTTGTTTTTTATATGAATATATCAGTACAGGTGCCTTGTCAGAATATAAAATTTACTGAACAATAAAAACATGATGAAATATAGTCCGGCTTTTCAACATAAAATACTTATTAAAATTAACTATAAACTAATTACAGGGCTTACTAAAAATTCCTTAACTGAGTAATATGCTCTATGTATAATGGCAACTTTTAATTTATTCCTAAAGTGCCTAACATTTAATTCCTTATACTCCTTTGGTAGCCTATTATATAATTTCAAACCAGAATACTGTGGACTTCTTTCAAATAAAGTCAGGTGATGTTTGGGAAGTTTAAAATCATTTGCATTTCTTGTATTATAGCTGTGGTCAAATTTAGATTTTGCCGGTAATTCATTTTTAGTATCATGAACCCAACTCAAGATTTCATATAAGTACAGTCCAGCAAGTGTATGAATTTTTAGCATTCGGAAAAGATTTTTACATGACTTTAGTGGGCTAGAATTTGTCATTGTTCTAATTATTTTTTTCTGTAAGATTAATATTGAATTCACTCCCGACGCAATGCCCCAAAGAATTATTCCATATCTTAGGATAGACTCTACATAACCATGATACACAATTCTACAAGCATCAAGGGAAACACTATCTCTTAATCGTAAAAATGCATATGAAATTGATCTTAATTTATGCTTAATGTAATCCATCTGGTCTTTCCAATTAAGTCTCTCATCCACTAAAACCCCCAGAAATTTATGACTTTTTACAGAATTTAATATTTCAAATGTTTGTTGGTTATAATTACTAGCGGAAAATTTTATAATCTGTGTTTTATCAATATTTAATTTTAGCCCGTTTTGATGAAACCATGATTCCATTTCATCCAAAGTATTTTTGAGAGATAATGGTAATTCAGTGACTATTTTATCCTTTATAATTGCTGTAGTATCGTCAGCAAATAAAATAAGATCCTTATTTATAGCTTTCGGTAGATCATTTATATAAAGTAAAAAAAATAAGGGCCCCAATACTGACCCTTGAGGTACCCCGATTGTGGTGGCCTTCCAGTCCGAAGTGTATTTAATATTATATTTATAAATTATTGTTCTTTGCTTTCTATTGGCAAGGTAAGACTCAATAAGGGAGAGGCAACTACCACCGATTCCGTAGTCGACCAGCTTTGCCAGCAACACGGTATGATTTACGCAGTCAAAGGCCTTGGACAAGTCACAGAACACACCCACCGTGGCCCACGACTCATCCATTGCCTCGGTCACCTCATTCACAAACTGAACCAGTGCAGTCTCCGTACTAAAATTCTTCCTAAAACCAAATTGTTTATCATGAAATAATTTATTATAATTAAAGTATTTTATTAATCTATCATTTATAATTCTTTCAAAAATCTTTGAAAAGTTACACAGTATAGCCACTGGGCGGTAATTGTTTATGTCTGTCCTACTTCCTTTCTTATATATTGGGGAAATTTGAGAATATTTTAGACTATCAGGAAAAACTCCACTATCCAAACACTGATTTATCATCCAAGCAAGAGGCTCAGCAATTTCCTGAACAGAGGCTTTAATAACGTTAACTGGAACCTCGTCCCATCCGACTGAGTTTTTATTTTTTAAAGAAAGTACCACCTTAATAACTTCATTACTGTTAGTAGAGTCTAATTTACATAGTGAAATTCCCCTTGTTTGACAAGCTTGTTTAACGGTATAATGGAGGCCGCCAGCCGTGGCTTTGGGAATGTTCATATTTGAGACAATGTCAGCAAAAAAATTATTAAAACTCTCCGCCACTGCCATTGGTTCGTCTACCAAACAATTGAAATACTGTGGGACAAAATATAATTGGCCGACCCGTTCTATCCTCGGCTGAGCTTTCTCTTCACGCTAAAAATAGCCAAGGACAAATGAACCCTTAACTATTTTCGCTCTCGGCAAACTTCAATTGCGTGTTCTGTACCCAGTAAAATACTGCAATTTCTATTTTTTTTTTTTAGGTCCGTCCGGATTAGCCGGACGTGTGGATCATCGGAGACCAGATTATCGAGACTGTACTGTATTATTACTACGTTTACGTATATTTTCCCCGCACACATTATGTATAGATATTACGACAACAGAAATAAATAACACAATTTGCTGCTCGTTACTGTACATTAGAGGGGCTGATAAAGAATGAAAGGAACACAGTACTTTATAACACCAAGCACACGGCTTTGATCTCTGTAAATTACTTTCCAACAAACATGTTTATACAGTATACACAATTCATACCTTGTCGTACCCATCCAATCAAAGTCCCATGTTTTGGTGCTTCAAAGCCTTCAATGTCATTTTCCAATTCTTTGTAAATATTCAATAAACTGAAACATGAATCAAACAAAGTAACCGGGTTGGAAAAATAATACAATAAAAAAGTGTTATACTTTAGGAAGCAACAATAGGGGAACAATAGGAAGCAAAAAAATTTATAATTATAACAATAAGTTCAAAAGCTTTAGTACAAATGAAATAATACAATACAATTTCAGAGAGAATAGAGTGAATAAAAGTAACATTATTTTTCAATTTTTAGGTTCTCAAAATGATTGAAATAAAAACTGTGTTGAATATGTTTATTATATAAGGTTTATTTTCACCAATCAAAAGTAAATGATGCTTTTTTTATTATGTACAATATAATAGAAAATATATACCGCGCTTTAACAAAGTATTGTGAAATGTACGATTGCATTGTAGAATGAATTGTTTTTACATTTGCAAAATCCTCACGTACGTTAAAACAGCTTCACTTACACTGGTTTGTAGTTCAATGTACCGCCGAAACTCATGCAATTGCTGAAGAGCCTCAGACGTTGTAGGGATTAGGGAATCGTCAATGTCTTTTAAATCCGACAATTCGGCACATTTTTTTTTTCACTTCTTCTCAAAAGTTCACTCGGATGCTGTCAGATTTCTTAACGAATACAGCTTTTGTTTAAAACAATTTGCTATTGTAGTTTTAGTAACTTGTGACCATGCGTTGTGACACATTCTTGCTGCTTGAAGGATACCGATCTTTAAATTTTTGTTTTCCAATGAATCGGTACAATAAGTCGCCGGCAAAAGTGCTTAACATTTTTTATAATGCCCTAATCCATTGGCTGTACAACTTAAGTCATGTTCGGGGGGGGGGGGGGGAAATAACCATAACGTTGTTCATATAAGTGGGATAGAGTTATGCGCAATACAAGGTACAAGTATCAATCAACAAGATGATTGTTCTATTCTGTTTACAAAAGCTTTTGTCGATATTTAACAACGGACAGAGATTGGGCAGAGCATCAATGACAAACTACAGTATCAGTACCTAGAGAATTCTCGGAAGGCAAAATTCTTGAAATTCTCGGAATTGCATCTAGAATTACAATACGTGTACAAACAATAGCGGGTAGGCTATGTCCTCCCCCCTATCTACCAGACAGTGACCTATTTATCCAGCGATCCCTTTCACAGCACAAGATTTTATTTTTAGTGCTGAAAAAAAAAACTTCGAATTAAAGAAGTTGACTTCGAATTATCCATTTTTTTTACATTGATATCATATAAAGTTCAAGGGACAAAACCGAAACTTCGAATTAACGGTAATTTCGAATTATCCAAGTTTTTTTATGTGTGTGTGAAATTTCATTCTAATCGGTCTAGTAGTTTTTGAGTAATCGTCTTACAACCGAAGGTATGTTCATTTCTGTATAGACTTACGAAGACCACAATGCAAAGCGTGTAAGCTATTTTTTAAACGTTTGTAGCTTAAAAATGGTTTGATCCAAAGAGCTGCTGTTCAACTTTTTTTATACATAAAGATTCTTATTTTAACCGATAATTATTTCATAATATTGACATTTAATTACATACACTAAAAACGTTAATAAAATTAAAAACTTGGGTGCTATAAAACATTTTCAAAATATGGGTCCCATATATGTATGGAACTTACATACATCCTATTTCTATGTGTATGAAACTTCATCCTAATCGGTGGATTAGTTTTTAAGTAATCGTCTTATAGCCGAAGGTATGTTCATTTTTGTATAGGCTTACGAAGACCTCAACGCAAAGGGTGTATTCAATGCAATGTATTTAAAAAATGTATTAGATTGAAATAATATTGCAGCTTACTACTATATTGTATAGCGGTTATGGAGCAAAAACACTTTTTCCCAATTATCTCGTTTCCAATGCTACGTGAAAAGAGCCATTCAAAAAACTGTGTTTCTGAAATACAAAGCGGAGAATTTATTTCAATTAGTCAAATATTCCATTTCTGTTAGAATTTGATTTATGATAAATTTTATTTTAATTAATGTAATGTTAACTATTAATGAGGTATTTCAGATAAATTAAAAAAGCAGGGCTGAAATTTGAGTGTGAAAAAGAATTAGTATAAGGAATGCAAAATGCAATTAAAAGGCAAGCAAAATGGAGGTTGTAAACAAGTTCATCAGTCAGCAACATTCTAAGTTTCTCTCTGAAGCCGCGTCCAGACATGCAACCGCGTATCGGAGCGTAGCACCGTCGCGTTTGTATTTGGACGGAACACCGTGACCGCAACCTCGTGACATCGTAGCGCGACTGCGTGATCGATGTTGATTTAAAAACTACGCCATTCCATTTATCAGTTGTTGAGAAAACGTGTATGGATGTGTTAGTGCAGAGAACATTTAACATCAAACATTTCAAATGGCTATCATTTTGAACTGGTCAGTTGGAAAAAAATTATCATTTTTGTTTTAGTTTGTCCTTTATGTTATAAAACTTCATGCAAAATGTCAACATATATAGTTTAAATCTGTTTTGAGATAAAAATAGATAAGTAAAAAAATCTAAATAGCTGCTGTATAAAAACTAGGGGCTATCATTCATTTTAATAATAACAGTGTGAATTGTCTTTGGCCCAGAAAACATACATAAAAGTATTTTAGAGAGATGAAACACCCTGTATAAATTAGTTTTAGCACAAGATTAAAATAAAAATAAAGTTTATGTGTTTCGTCTTTTAATTTGTGTTAAATTTTATTTTTAACAAAAGAAAAGGATTTTTTAAGTTTGCTTTTGTTTAATTACTTACTTTATTGTTTTATTTCTAGTTGTTTATTGTACCTAATGGAGTATAATAAAAAAAAATAATAACTTATTTATAATTCACTGACCTAATCCTGCGCCCCGAGTCTTTTTCATTTTAAATTTTTCCCGTCCCAACGATGACAAAATGTTACTAATTTTCTTTTTACATTCATCCGTAGTAATTTTAAAATTAGCTGCAAGTTCTTCCCAAGCATTATTTTTTTTAATTTTATTATAAAAGCTGGGATGTTTTGCATCCCATAATATACTTTTATTACGATATATTTCAATAAATTGCGAAGTAACCTCTTCAGTCCACTCCATGTTGCATTCTGATATAAAGCACTTTAGTTAAAAGTACCATTTAGGCAAGAGCATACATGACTCAATGATTATCATTCCTTTGATGCGACGCAGAAAAACCGACAACCCATGGAACGCTCCGATGCAAGCTTGGACGCTACGCTGTCACGAGGTTGCGGTCACGGTGTGCCGTCCAAATAGGTTGCGGTCTCAGTATGCCATCAAAACGCGGCGGTGCTACGATACGATGATACATGTCTGGACGCGGCTTTAGGGCCTTAGGCAATCTTGACCTTCTTAATGAATAGAAGAAACATTTGATGAGTCCGATTTAGTAGTACCCTACATATCCAAGACTACGACAGTAGTTTGGAGGAAATTTTGTATGGCACTTAACCCTCGGAATAAAATGTGACACTTCCTCTTCTTGATAAATCACCAAATATCCAGTATATGTTATCTCCGATGAATGCAGTTATTTTGTCTGCATGATTATTATGTTGATGTCCTCCAGATAACTTACAATAATTCTCCAGACTGTTTGATTGGTCCATGGTTAGATGCATCTGCCATTATCGAAACATAGTTTTTTTGCAGTTCATTTTTAAGGTTAGTATCTGCCTTGGTTGGTGCAAATGTGTCATTCTTGTGACAAGCCCAAGCAGTCATGACTTGTGTTCAGAACCTGGCAGATGAGCATCGAGTCATGCATTACAAACATTAAAATGTTTAAGCAAATAATTTTTGCAATAAACCAAGATCATTTGTTCGTATTTAAATATTATACTTTTGTAGAAAGTCTTGTAATTATTTTGTTAACATCAAGTATACAAAAACTTAATATTTTGACAGAAAATTTAATCAAACGTGCGTATCACAAATAATGTTACTGTGACTTACCTGGGAGGGGGCCGAACACCTTCAGGGACGCTGAAACATAAACCTAAAAAAAAAAAGAAGATGAATTAGGCCAAGATTACCTCAGATGCCAAAACAATTACATAATGTGAAACACATAGTTCAATTTCTTTTCAGGTTGTAAATTATATAATATTTTTTAGGTAATTTAAGTATTAAAACTAGGTTATCAAGAAAGAAAATTTCAATTATTAAAATTTTTAGTGTAAAACAATTGTTAATAAATTTCTGCTCTACTTTTATTCCTCTTGGCAACGGTTAAATAACCCCTTAGAAAATTATTCCCAAGTATAATATTATGTTTTAGATAATTGTATTTTTGTAAGTACGGTATAGAAAAGCCTAGACTGTTCTTAAATCTAGGTCACCTCAAAAATTTTGAGAAATTAGGGACCGGTAAACATTTCTGGGAAGATTAGTGCTAGCAATTTTCATATAATTAACAAATTGCAAATGCTACAAATGTAAATAAAATACTAATAAAAAATTTACGTGTTAATGATTGAAAAGGCAATAACAAAACATTTTGCTCTAAAAGTGTTTGAGCTGTAGAGAAAACTACTGACCAATATAAAACAAAATGAGTTTCTATATTTCTATTACCATGAGCTTGGCCTGGGTGA
>JAGFPH010000274.1:520559-536933 GCA_018207615.1 Philaenus spumarius | reverse complement strand
ATTATAGAAGGTCCATAATCAAAGTATGTAGGTACTTTTTAACATTTATTTAAACAAGAATGATTGCAAATAATATGGATTGTTTTTTAGTAGTATTATAACTATTCGAATTTTTATTTGGTATTAGTCCAAATATATATCATTAAACACTTCGAAAAGTAGTTTATTATTGCAATAGTTTTTATTAAAAATTTTCAATTTCCGTACCGTATCAAACTGTTGGTTTCTGTCGTTATTCTCATAATTTGCATCGAACCACGCAATTGTTGTTTAAAGCATATTCAAGGCTAATGTTCTCCATTAGGAATACTATCAAGAATTTCCGAAAAATGTATAATATATATACCAAGCTTTTTAAATGTTTTGTTATTACTGAACTATTAATATTAGGCAGTCCACACACTGATCGTTGCCTATGCTACGCGTTAGGCTTGACAATCGTCAAGCGTGGAAAATAACGATTGTCGTTTCCCTCGTTCTACGTCCGCACACGGGTCGTCAAGGAATCGACATAATATGCTCCATTCCAACTTTCAGGGTTATGTTTACAACATTGTCATCAATCATTCTAATTTCTTGTGAACTTGATGTTTTAAATATAAGTTATAAAACTAATAAAATCCATATGTTATAAGATTTGCTTTGAGGTTAGAAAGTGTACATAAATACAACCTTTTATTATCAATATACTGTATTTGTTTATACAATACAATATTTAAAAGAAGAAATACCAATTCGTTTAACTTCGGAAACATTCGTACATCTTCGTATAACATATAAACATATTCAATTATTAATTTCTTCACTATAATATAATAACTTCTAAATCATTTGTTTTATTAATGTGAAATAAAAAGAGATTAAAAGATGATATTTGTATATTTCTTTAAATATATAATATAAAATTTTAACAAATAGGCCTACAGTTTAATAATCCTTATAATATATGATATATACTGTATATCCATTGTATGTATAGTTATGTTATCAGTAAGTTAAAAAAATATTCTTCTTTTGTTTTTTGATGCATTATATTTTTAATATTTTGTTTGTTTTTCATGTATAACCTAAGTGGGATATTAAATTGTGTTTTATTTATATGTATGGTTACAGTGTAACATAATATAATAAATATAATAAAAATAAAATTTAAAAAATATATATATAGGATATAACTATATTTAAAAAATACATAAATTATCTTTTGCCAATTTCCACCTATACTTTCTTTACAACATTTTTTTCTCATACAACTAGGTTAATGTTAAATTCCCTTTATTTTTCAACCTCCTCTTCGAATTGAATGTTTGCAACCACCCACGTGCGTAATCAGGGCCGCAGCTAGGGGGGGCAGGGGGGGTCGTTTGCCCCGGGCGGCAAATTTGGGGGGGGGGGCAAAATTGAGGTTGCTTTTTTTTAACGGTACTATACAAAAAAGGTTGCTTTTGCTAACCGTTCTTATACTTTAGCCAATACAATATAAAAAGGGCTCTTAAGAAAATACTTATATGAATGCCAGTGGTGAGGTGCAGAGATGGGAGCAGCGGACATGACTAAACAAGGTAAAAGTCGTTTCTTATATTTTACAGGCGCGTAGAGTGGAGCGTGTTTGAAAGTGTTTTGTGAAGTGACTCTGTGAATTTGTATTTTTCACTCGTTTAATATAAACTAGGTAGGTTATAATTTTTATGCAATTTTATTATAATTTTTATATCAATATTATAACATTAAATTCATCTTCTTTGGTTCATGCATAGATCGTTTTTTATGATATTTGGTAAAGAAATTTTTGTTTATATTCTTCAAATGTTCAAACTTTTTGTAATTTTTTCAACACTGTTGTTTGAAAACAAAGACTTTTTTAAATCGCAACAAACAATTTCAAAAACTAAAACGAATTCGTTATACAGTAGTAATAATAACTAAAAACGAACACGGTGTTATAGTAATAATTCTTTGATATTGGTTCTGCCCTGTGATAAAATGTTACTATGTAATTTATATATAATTAAATATCAAATTATTGATTAATAAGTTATGATAAAGTCCTACAATGATGTTAAATAGCAATATAATATGTTGTATTTATTTACTATTTGTCGAAAAAGAAGTTTGAAAAAGTAGGCCTGCTTAAATAAACCTGTACCTATTTCACAAATTTATAAAGTTCATGATGTAAGTTCATTCTTCTATGTTATGGAGTTTTCTGTGGAACAAATTATAAACATTACAAAAGGTTAGGTTTTGGTAGTATAGGTCAATCATTATTTCTCATAAATTGATTTACTTAACTAAACAACAAATTGCAATATTATTATTATTAACACTTTTGTTGCTGAGCATATGCTAGTCAAGGAATACGTACACAGGCTAAGGCTTAAGCAATAACGTAACGTTTACTGATTACTAATGAATTGTTGCAGCGAAATTACACTAGGCCTACCTATATAAGTTTTACCTCCTTATTGCGATTGTGGTAGCTGACAAGAAAAGAAAGTGAAGTAGGGTTTATGGAAATAACCTAAACACATTGTCACTAAATGAATTCTGGGTAAAATACACAACACACCTCCTTGAACATATTATGTTAGACACCAACCTATGAGAATATGTTCTAAAATGTGTATTAGTTTACAATAGTGTGACTATGAACACTAGAAGAAATACACCAAATATTTTAGCATTGTTGTTTTGTACTATCTTATTCTATTTTAACCGTTCATAAGTTGTAAACAAAAACATAATATTTTAACTGTTTATTAATTAAAGGTACCCATTTCACAACACAAATTTCGTAATAAAAATGTTTTAGCGGTGCGGTCAAAGGCCGCTCAGCTAATAGCTACAAAGGAAAGATGGCTCCAAGCTTCCCTGCTATAACGAGCAGTTTACTTTTCAAAGTGTAAATGAACTATGTGCAGCCGTAATGAAACCTGAAAATTCATGTTTTACTCTCTAAGGTCTAGAGAGTTTGCCAGTTGCCTAATACAAATAAATTCCAACTATTTTGTTCTTTTTTAGGATATAAAATCACAATGGCCGACCGTAAAAAACTATCTGGTGCTGCGTATAGGAAAAATAGAATAAAAAAGGAGAAGGAACTAAGCAAGTTAAAGGACAGTTTTATGAAGTACTTGGTTACCCCAGAGTCAACTTCAAATGTAATCGAAAATCCGACTCCAAATACTTCCTCACATGAATTAAACAAATTTGAAGAAATAATCGAAGAAGATGAAGATACTGACACTAATGCTGACATCTCTATTCTCTCCCAGCATGAAGCTAACATTGCGACTACTTCAGGACCTCCGATTCCAGATAATCCGTCAACAACCTCAGAAGATGATGGCAATGCTAGTAACACTGTCATTGAAAATGCTTTACCACCACCATCCTCATTTGGCAGCAGTTCCAGCAAGAACCCTGAACATGACTTTCAATTAGATTATACTGATCCTGGTACGTGGCCAAGATATTTATCTGATAATGAGAGGTGTTATATCACTAAAATGAGGGCAAATAGTAACTATCAACTGGACTTATCCAACAGCGAAAGAGATGGACGAACCATTACTAAAGATTGGTTTTATAAATCATTAAAAATGGATCTCATGTCAGACGGTCTTTTTTAGCTTACAGTCAAACTAGAGTTTCATTGTACTGCGTTCCTTGCAGAATGTTTTCTCACTTGTTTACCCACGAGTCTAAAATTTCATCATTAGCCAAAGAAGAGGGATTTGTAAAGTGGAAAAAACTTAGTGATAAAATACCAGAACATGGAAATTCTTCCATTCACAGACGTTGCTTTTGTATGTGGAAATCTTTAGAAACGTCTCTTGGAAAAGGAGGCATTGACAAAGAACTCCAAGATGCTATTGAAAAAGAAGAATCTCACTGGAAGGAAGTTTTACATTGTATTATTGATACTATTTTATATTTAGCGAAGCAAGGAAGTCCACTTAGAGGAACAAGTGAAAGGTGTGACTTTGAAAATCCAGAAAGTGGTAAATTTCTTAACACAATAGCTCTTTTGTCCCACTACAATGCCCCACTTCGAAAACACATTGAACGTCATAAGAAAGGACAGCTAAGCTATTTCTCCTCAGAAATCCAGAATGAATTTCTTGATATAATTTCTAACAAAATAAGAGAAGATATCCTCCAAGATGTTAAAAAAGCTAAGTATTTTTCCTTAATGTTCGACTGTACTCCAGACATCAGTCATTATGAACAGATAACACAGATCATTTGTTATGTGAAAGTGAGCAATAATGGGCCAGAAGTTGTGGAAAGTTTTCTAGATTTCTTCCTTGTTTCAGACAAAACTGGAGAAGGTCTTTCCCAAGAAATTATTAAAAAGCTAAATAGTGATGGTTTGGATCTGAATCTATGTAGAGGTCAGTCGTATGATAATGGCGCCAACATGGCTGGAAAATACAAAGGAGTCCAAGCTAGAATATTGAAAGAGAATAAAAATGCCTATTTTGTACCATGCGCAGCTCATTCCCTTAACCTGGTGGGAGTCCACGCTGCTGATACTTGTATTCAAGCACAAAACTATTTTGGAGTGTTGCATTCCCTATATAACTACTTCAGTGGTTCTACTTCGTGGTGGGAGGTGCTGACAAATTATGCTCCTTTAACTTTGAAGGCAGAAAGCAAAACAAGGTGGTCAGCGCGGTTAGAGTCTGTTGAAGTCGTCTTCAAACATCTGGACAAAATATTATTAGCTCTCAAAGATTTACAAGCAAAGATTTACAACTAAAACTGAAGCAAAAGCTCTTTTGAGTCAAATGAATTATTTTAAGTTTATAGTGTTGACTTGTTTTTGGTACAGTGTACTAAAGCCAATTGATAGAGTCAATAAGTTTCTTCAGAGAGAAGATGTGACAGTTGACACAGCAATGAGAAATATTCAAGGGCTGATAAATCTATTGTCTTCAAAAAGAGAAAGCTTAGTATCGGAAGCTATGGCAGACGCCAAGATCATGGCCCAAAACAATGATTTGGAAACTGAATTTAAAGAAGAAAGAAGAAGGAAAAAGAAAATGATGCCTGGAGAAAAATGTGAAGATGAAGCATTTGGCTTAACTCAAGAAGAAAAGTTCTGGGCTTCTCTCATGGAAATAATTGACAGAATTCTAAGCGAGATGAACACCAGATTCAATGCACTAAAAGACATAGATTGTAAATTTGGTTTTTTGAGTGGCTCCCAAATAGACAAAACTGATGCAAAAGATTTACAAGTTAGAGCCAAAATGTTAGCCGACATTTACCCAGAAGATTTAAACAAAGACGAACTGGTTGATGAAATAGAGAGTTTTAAATTTCATGCCATTGAAATGGACAGTAGATTAAAAAATGCTACAGCACAATCTACTTTTAAAATAATTTATGAGAAAAACCTAGAAGAAGGCTACCCAAACATCACGACAGCTCTGCAAATATTTCTTACTCTACCAGTCTCTGTTGCTTCGGGTGAGAGGAGCTTCAGTAAACTGAAATTGATCAAAAACTATTTGAGAAGCACAATGAAACAACAAAGACTCACCAATTTAAGTATTATCTCAATTGAACATGAAAGAGCGTCAAAAATTTCATTTTCTGACGTAATCAAGACCTTTGCTGCCAAAAAATCAAGAAAAATAAAATTTATTTAACTTTTTAAACTTATTGAGAAACTGTATATATATAGAGAGGGAGCTGTATATATTACATACTGTTTGTTCACTGCAATTTAATAAACACATTTTAAAGAATTTGTTTTTCTTTGTTCACTTAAAAATTATACTTGCAGATTTATGGTTTCATAATAATTTACCAATCTTAACTATTATTATATATTATTAGATTTTTAATAAGCTAATATCAAAAATATCATAAAAGGTTTGGGCCGTTTTCCTAAAAACGTTTGTGTGCCTCGTGTTAGCCGTAAAATGCCATTGGCATTGAAAAAAAATCCACAGTTGCGTGGTGGAAGGAGGCGGCAATTTTAGGACTTGCCCCCCCTAGAAAAATCTGTAGCTGCGGCCCTGTGCGTAATCGTTAAGCTTGAGGGCTGCAGCGCACAACGCTTGAAACACACCTTCAACAAAACGACTACGCCAGTGGCGAGCTGGGGGGGCCCACGAGCCTTGACCGGATTTTTAAGTAAGTATTGTCAAAAAATTACTAAAATAAGCTAAATGTCTGCAGACATGATTGTGCATTCAAAACTGCAATAACCATTATTTTTTAGAGAGCAGTATTTATTATTTAATGTCATGAATCAGACCATAAGTAGCAGGTAGCCAGGGTATAGAGGCCAAGTTACTGTATACAAACTATAGGTCTAAGGCAAGAATCGCCTGAGTAATTTCTATTTAACCCGTGACTCATGATACGAAGTATGTGTATTGTTTATCGTTTACAAAAGGTTCTCTAGTTTACAAATGGTAGTCGAAAAATTTTCTTTTTTGAGGCCAGAAAACTTGACAAAACTTCCTGAGAAAGATATTACAGAAATTACAATTGTCCTCATAAATAAGAATCCTGATGACATCAATGACCAGCTAACGAGAGATTGTCGTTCAGGTCATTGTTATCAGATGAGAGTGCCACAAAAAAACTGTCAGAGATATAGCAAAACTGCTGATTGAAGAAAATAATTTGCTCTTAAGTAGCTTTCCAAACCTTGCCTCAACGGTGCAACTGCACCTCACCCTCAGTGACGACTGCAACGGCAGAAAGAAGCTTTTCAAAATTAAAGTTTATCAAGAATTATTTGAGAAGTGCTATGATTCAATCAAGACTTAGTGATTTGGCGATCCTCAGCATTGAACAACAGGAAACGCGAGAAATTAATGAAGATAAAATTGTGGATGAGTTTCTTCTTTTGAAAAAGCGCAGATTAGGCCAACTTCAATAACTGAGTGTGTATGTGGCTGTAAAATTATGATAAACTGTTGTCTTGACAGTATTTAAATTATTCAACCATAATTTTTTTAAATATTAAGTGATCTAGTGATTGTGTAAATAGTTGTTCAAATACCTAAATAACTTATAAACGATTACCATACAATGAACAAAACCACAAAATACTCAGTTTAAAGCATTGGCATTGGATAAACAAAGGACACGAGATAATCCGAAAAGTATATACTAGAAAGTGACCAGTGCAGAATGGATTTTTGGTAAGTTCATAATCTTATATAAATTGATAATAAGTGACATATTTACAGCCGTGAAAACATAATCACTTGGATTTTTCTAATAATACTAATTTATTTGTTAAAATAATAATCTAATCTCATTAATACTATTACTGCTACATTTAAGAGGAATACAAATCTTATTACTATACGTTTTATGACGAAAGTTAGTTAAAACCAATAAGAGAGTTTTAGACCAGTTTAAATCGTACTATTAACAATACATTTATTTCTTTGTATGAAATATAAATTATTTTACTTATTGAATTTACTTTAATTAATATTTAACCTGTAATAATTATCTCATGTCTCAGTAGTAGGTTTTTGATTTGTTCTTGGAGCGCGAGTTTAAGAATAATGTATACAAAAATTGTATATTTTATTTTATATCGGTCATCTTTTAGGCCGAAAACTATTTATCATGTCGTTCGTGCAGTAAAGGAAGTGTCGGGTCATATGCCTTGGTTAATGAATAAATTAACCCATACACTCGTCCATAGTAATAATGGTTTTAAAGATATTATAGGGGGAGGGGGGGGCCCGATAAACGAACTTGCGGGGGGTCTGCGGGTTCTTATCGCCGCCACTGGACTACGCTTCTCACTCTTGACGATTGCTTCACACCCCGTTAGCGGTCCCCCAATCATTTACCTAGGCAAAAACGACCAGGCGTTACAAATGACGCTTCCTTGACGATAGCACAACGACCCGTGTGCGGACGGCTTTAGTATTTTCAGGACAGGTTTTTTAAAAATACTGTAGCTTTTTGTTCCGCGTGAGTGGGAAGTTTATGGAGTGTACTACAGTGACTTGATAGTGATTGACTGTTGAGTGTACTTGGGCGTTATCTATGTATCGATGGCTTCATTTTAATACCTCTTATCTTCAAAATTTGCAGTTTTGAGTTTTATGCTTGTTTGTAAAACTGAACAATCTTTCTTTAATTCTAATACCTTGTAAAGTAGGAGCACTATAAATTATTTTAAAATAGGGAAATGTACGGCCTCGTATCTTGCAGTTGGTAATTAATTATGGCTTTTAATACCTCGTATCTTTTATGTAAAACATCGGCTGATTTAATTTGGATGTTTTGCTGTTGTTGTTGTTGTAGTACCCTTCATCATTAAAATATTAATGTTTTGATGTATCATCAAAATCACCTAATAAATTCTACTGATACTACCTGTAATTTTTATTAATTTATTTAGTGACATGAATTAAGGTTCAAGTGAGGATTTTGAGGTACAAGGTTTAGAACTTATGTTTATACAAATTAGTGCTTGAGTTACGAGTTATTATATTATATTGCTGAAGATTTTTATTACAAATTGTAGTTGTAGTTTAAGTAAAAATTTATTCTTTATAAAAATGGAAGATCAGAAAAGTGATGACGTTTTTATGGTGGATGAAAATTTGCTGAATCAGGAAAGCCTTTTCTATAAAACAAGACAAAAGCCGCACACCTATACCAGTGGATTGTAAAAAAAATCAAACTTTACGCATGTCAGAGCAGAAATACATTGGCTGCGAAAGGAAAAAAGGGGTGATAAGATGGTAGTTACTAAAACCAGTAGTGAAATAGAGGAAAGGAAACTTGGTCCGCACTGTGGACGTGTGGTTCAATTATATTATGCAGTCAAAACAAAAACCAGCAAAAATACAGTCTGTAAGCTCCAGGTTAGAAGTTTGCGCATAGAGGAGGAGAATGCAAGAAAAAAAGCCAATTGAAAAACTCAAGAACATTGTCACGGGTAGATCTCTCAATGTTGGCCTAACTGATTGTCTGATGATAATCAATCCCTTCATCAGAGATTTTCGTTGATTAAGTAATGAACAATCAATTAACGCTCATTTGAAATTTCAAGTTACAAGTCACGGCCCTGTTCTTGGTGACAAACAGGCGTTGACGTCTACGCAGTGTTGAGCACGGAGGACAATGTGAATGAGCCCAGTAAGCGCACAATATGGAAAATCGACTTCTTAAGTCCTTTGATGGGACCTTTTCAGTGCCCATTACTCTATCCGCAAGGTGATTTGGGCTGGCAAATTAATGCCGTAAACAATCGTGGGAAAAATCTTTCACAGTACAATTATTCGCGATGCCTCTTATCGAATCCTCGGTTTTCTCATTTTGGTAGGCTACAATGTTCTAAAACGAAGACTACTGCTCAAAACGCCATTAGGGTAGAGCTAGTAGACAAAATTCTTAAAGCCTAAGAGGGCAGGGAAGCATGCGATCAGTCATAGACAAACAACCTCGTTCAAGAGAAAACCATAGAAGGCGAAGGTAGAGCTCAGGCGGGAATAAGCTAAGGTCGTTTACAGGTGGACCATGGTATAAGAAGGTCTATTACGAAAATGCAATGGCACTTGTGTCTTGCTTTTTTTTTAACTTTCATGCATCTTGAAAGAAAAACAAAAAAGCACATCACCATGGCAGTGGATAAAGCGACCCAGCTTGCAGTCTTTCAGATTAATTTATACATGATTGTTAGCTTCCTGAACTGTAATAATATTAAACTAGGTTACATACCTTAGGTACCGTCAACAGTTCTGTATCCTTTTTTCAGCGACGACCGGTTTCGGAAGACTACACTATACTTCCATTGTTAAGTTGTGACACGAAACATAAATAACAAAAAGCACACCTGACATTAAATAAAACAATACATGTCCAACATTAATAAATGAATAACACACGACATACAGTACTTCGAGCATGCTGGCCAGCCGGTCGTACAGAACTAACCTCCTCGTGATTGCTACCTCTACCCCACCCCCACTTGTTTGTTGCTTATCTTACTCCCCGGGCTCTGTGTACTTATACGATTAATAGCGTTGAACAACACATTAGAATTATACTTTCTCATTAAGGGTGTTGCAGAGTATCGTATTTAAATGCGTTGTATATGTGCATTTCCTCCAAACTTGACATAAAAGGAGACTTTCGGCATTTGTGTAAAATATCCACATTAGTATTGATATCTACAACAGTGCTTGCAAGACCTCCAACAGACTAGAAAGATTAGTGGGACGCAGAATTAACGACAAAAAGAAGGATGATTTCCAACAAACAGGAATTTATAAAATCAGGTGTTCGGACTGCCCTAAATTTTACATCAGACAAACGGGTCGGTCATTTAAAACTAGATTTCGCGAACATATCCCTAGAAAGTCGCAGTTATCACAAAAATCTAAGTTTGCCGAACACCTCGTACAAAATTGTCACAACGTTGTAGATATCAATACTAACATGGATATTTTACACAAATGCCGAAAGTCTCCTTTTACAACTTTAGGATGAAATTGTTATTGTAATCAGTAAAAGTGTTGTGTCTCACAACAGTATGTAAAGATTTATAAAATGTATTTACTTTATTTTGTAGTGTGATATTTTTGTTATCTTTACTATTAGAGGTATTTTATACCCAAGTTTGCAGTTAACTCCGCTATGCCGGTCCCAAGCCCGGGGCCTCATCTTATGATGAGGAAGGAGGAGGGATAGAGGAGTACCACCTCTTTAAAAACCTTGGTTCAGTTCAGGGCTATAGAATACAAGGGCTGGACCAGTCCGCCAAGGAAAGCGTTCCCGCCACTGCCACTGTGATGACGTCACGGTGGTAACAACTGCTCCAATCCCAACGCTTCTTATAAGTATTTCTACTACAATAATTTCAATTTCTTAGCAAAGCTGTAACATTTTTATGATGCGCTCTTCTTTAGTTTTAGTATTGACACTACACAAAGCAATAAATAGACTGTAAACAATAATTAATTAGTCTAAAGATATAAGCAGAAGACAGGGTTACAATAAAACTAACTAATTCGTAGGTAATAAACCGATGTAGTGTACTAATGTTAGCATACTTTTAATTTGATTCTCTGAAAAATTTCTGAAAACTAAATATAAAATTGAACAAAATGTGCCACATTATTGAAAATATTTGTATTTATTATAATAAACCACCAAAACTTGAATGTCATACTGCAGTTTAATAAAACATGTGTAATACTTATAAAATAAAACACATAAAAGTTATAAATACTTATACATAATGAGTAGCTTATATGCAGATATGCACATGACATAATAATTACTGCTGAAATAAAATATATACAAAACTGCTTTATAGACATTTTGCCTTAGGGAATGGTTAATTTAATAGTTGAATTTAAACAATTGAACTATTTAAATTTAAATTGATACTGAGCAATTTAATTTAGTCTAGAAGTTTAACTTAAAATTATGTTTTATTTTTGTCATCAATAATTTTATTACTCTAGGTTTAAATTTGATTATAATTATTTGTATATTATATATTTATTTATATCTAATTATTCTGACAATTTTAAGTGCATTTTGCTAGTAAAGATTTTTTTTAACATTTTAACTTCAAGTTGCAGAAGAAATTACTTGAGGATCTTGGTAACTTTTTAACATAAAGTAATCTGGCTTGCAACTCTTACATTAAATAAATAATATTTTTTAATGTTTATTTTAACTTGAAGCTGATTACTTAAAATTTGTTGTTTTTAAATTTTGAGTTATCAATAATTACCGGTACTCTAAGTTTAAATCTTATTATTATTTATATATTATACATTTATTTATTTATATCTCATCATTCTGAAAATGTTTGTTTTAATGTATTTTGTTAGTAAAGGTGTTTCTTGTAATATTCAAGTAACGTTGCAGACAATATTAGCCTACTTGATAATCTTGGTAACATTTCATAAAGTAATATCGTCTGCAACGTAACATTAAATAAATAAATACCTTGCTAAACATATAATTTAGGTAATTGTGTGTATTGTATAATTTTTTAAAGAAATTCATGGAATGACTCTTCGAGAAAATTTGCATTGAATATGCGTCAAAAGGCGAAAATCTCGCGGAATTATAAATACCTTCTTTAAAAACGTGTACTGAGGAAAATAATTGCTCAATATTCACCAAACTTGCTAAACATATAATTTAGGTATTGTATAACTTTTTAAAGAAATTCATGGAATGCCTTTTCGAGAAAATTAGCCTTGAATGTGCACCAAAATGCTAAAATCTCGCGGAATTAAATACTTCCTTTAAACACTTGTACTGAAAAAAATAATTGCTCAATATTAACCAAATTCGCTAAACAACTTAGGTGATTGTGTGTGTTTTGTATAATTTTTAAAGAAATTCGTGGAATGCCTCTTCGAGAAAATTAGCCTTAAAGGCGAAAAATGCGAAATTATATACCTTCTTTAAACACTTGTACTGAACAAAATAATTACTTAATATTAACCAAATTTGGTAAACATATAATTTAGGTGGTTGTGTGTATTGCATAATTTTTTTAAGAATTATCATCTGCAACGTTATATCAAATAACACGTGAGAGCTAAGGTGAACCGTGCTTACACGGCGTGTCAAGGTACCAGAGTGACGTCACATAGGAGGGGGGGCAAGAGGAAGGTTGGAACAGTCGGCAAGCGTCAACATCAAAGAAGTGGACCAGCCCTTGTATTCTATAGCCCTGGGTTCAGTTGGCCCGGCTGTTAGTACCTCGTGAGGGCCCCTGTCTAGGGTTACAGGACTAGGGGAAGAAGCCCCGAAAATAAACCAAACAGGAGTGGTAGGCAGGAGAAGTTAATTACGGTGCAGGGGGTCGGATCCCCAGTACCGGAGGCAAACAAAATTGAATATCTTTGTACCAAGAGCGTTTGAATGGACTGGCAACAATGGCCATAGACAAAAACATGCTAAATGAAATGGACACAGATTCAATACTCAATGAACTTCCAATAAAGAAAGCAAGGAAAATCACTTTTTAATGATTTATGCCGTTTACCTTTGTCTTCACTAATTATAATTGTAAATCAAATTTTGATTTCTTATGACTTGACTTGTGGTTGTATTCATCGACTGTTCACTATTTTTTAAATGTCGAAGATTGCAGATCATGTAATAGCAAACAACCATGCTATTAGTTGGGACAAGGGGTCTATTTTACTTAAAGAAAATAATTGGAGATAAAGGGTACTTAAAGAAACAGTAATTATGTCTGTAAAAAAAAAAAAACTGTTTTTCTCAACCTAGTTCAACTATTAGTGAGGTGTATTTACCCTTAATTCGAAGTAAATAGACTTTTGGACAAGCCTATTAAGGAAATTGATAACGTAAACAATGACCCTCAGTTAACCAGTGTTAGACGCTCCCAGAGGCTTAGGTATTGGACTTAGTTTGTGTTTATTCACCAGAAGACGCGAAGTGTTTATATTCTTCGCGAAATGTCGTGTGTAATTTAAAAACATCGTCCATAGTAATGTGTGTGCTTTGTGTATGTGTTGTGCTTGTTATTGTGTTGACGTGGAATACATTCCTAATATTGTTTTTAAATCTGGACTACGGCACTTGGCCAACACATTTTTTAATCTCAAGGTGGGTGAAATCCATTATATATTTTTAAATTTCATATACCGCACCTATAATGTCTTTCAAGATAAAAATATAGCAATGCTTGTTGTTTGTGCACCCTACTTTGACCAACAAGAATTCAACCTGTCTTTTCTTATATTTCTAGGTGTGCAAAACAAAAAGATGTCAAACAGAAAATTAAATATACATTATATTTATTACATTTGTACATTAAAAATACAATATACGATCACAAGTACAGGGTGAAAAATATATGAGTAAGCAAAAATATACACTAACATCATCAAGATTTTTCAAGCACATTGTGTAAACAATAAATAAATAGCTTATTAAAAATGAATGATGCCAATATTTGTTAACTCAACGAATATCCTTCAGAACTTCTTGTTCTTATTTAGTGAAAAGTAAAAATACAGCAGAATACAGAATGAAAAATAAGTAAGTATAAGCATTATGATAATCTCAGTTCATCCAGAGCACTCTTTGGATATTTTTAATGAGAAATAAAAGACATATTAATCACAAAACAAACAATAGAAAACAAATATTTCCTTATTTTAAGATAAATGTTACAAGGATTTATATTTTTTTTTAATGCACACACATACGGATAACATATGTAGGGCGTGTCAAATGACTAGGCTTACAAGTACAATACCAAATAGGAAAGATGTGTTCCTGTAGTCCAATCAACATAAGCTTTTAAACAAGTTCTCAAGCCCCATGTTGTGAAGCCAAACTAATAATAATAAAAATTGTTTGTTTTTAATAACTGGAATAAAATTGGGAGCCAAATTTGTAATATATAGTACGAATTAATAACTCTTTTGTGGTTTATAATTATTTATTAACTTTTTTTATAACGTATCAACAACAAACGACTATTTAATTATTAAATATAAGATTTACAGTCTTCAATATTCAATCTTAACGACTATTTTGGCTATTCAGCCATTCTCAAGTTTCCCTTCGTTGTTTTCCTACGTCATTACACAAACACTTGGACAAAGTTACACGTAAATTTAAAAAAATTGAAGACTGTAAGTCTTATATCAATATTTGGAATGGTGACTATTGTTATAAAATGAATATTTCATTATTTAAGTTATTTAAACTTTAATATGAGCATAATTATAATTGAAATTTTATTTTCTCTCGTGTATCTAGGTCCGGCCAATTCGTATTTATTCTTAGATGTTCCCCTTTTCTAAGTTTTGTTTTCACAATATAAACCCGTTATGAAATATTTAATAAATAAACGGTACCAGAAACTGGCGCATACTTTCTCAAAAACATATTTAAATTATTAAACCGATTCACTGTGACTTCATAATTGTATTAAAGTAGGAGCGTAACTAATAAATATTATTATTATTAGCTGAATGAGAATTTTTAGAAAGATGAGGTTTTTTGCATACAGTCGGGCACATTAAGGGCTACAAATAAGCCAAATTTGATCAAAATCGTTAGAGCCGTTTTTTCATTAAAAAATAACCGATTTTTTTAGGAGTTTTTTGCCAAAAAGGGGGTTGTTTTTCAAAACCTTTTTTCGTGCATCCATACAGGCCTAATTTCATCTATACATGTTTGGTGCAAATTTGTTCGAAATCCATCAAATAGTTTTCTCTCTAGCTTTACAGACAGACATTTTGTAAAAACCACTCTTTTGGACTCGGAGAGTCCCAGAACGAATATTTCCAAAAAAAATCTCAACATTGATTTTTTTTACGATCACTACCGTATACTTTCTCTATAATATATATAGTGAGAAAGAAAAAATCCTAAAAACACTGCGATTGGGAATTATCAGGTACATTTTGAATCTTTGAGAAGGGGAGAGACAATCTTATAAGTTTTAAATTCATGACATAATGTTCCCACAGAACAAATAAACAACATTTAAAGGTGTCAATTGGTTTAACAACATTTGCAACAAGTAAGATCTGGAAAAAATTGGCTATGTTAATTCATTTCAAAAATGATTTTGTTATTTGCAAGAAGAAAATAGTTTTTTATTAAGTTTAGTTAGATTATATTTTTTTCTGACCGCAGCGAGTTTTTATAGGTTTTATTTTCTTTGCAGTATTTTTACTGCAATACTTACTTGGGACATCCTTGATTAGCCTATAACACTTAATGACCAGTCGCAGGCCTATTTAAGACGAATAAAATTAAATAATGAAAATGGAATATCACTAATTTTGCACTATTAAAAACAACCATAAAATATTGCAGTCCCGGTACTGCCTACTGATGTCCGTGCGTTAAATTAAAATGCTTAAAAAAAGTTAACCGAACCTTCTTATTTCCAAAATTTTTACACATCTTTAATGCGCTTAAAAACAATGCAGATCAAAACAAATACCATTTGAAATAGGCTAATTTAAAAAGCATAAAACAATAAATTAACTAACAATAACTAAACAAACCATAAATGCAACAGATTAAATTAATAACAATAAATGTTCTCTGTTTGAAGTTATCATTGATAATGGAGGATGTTCAATTTTATTATTAGTTATTCGGACATTTGCCATCATTTGTGTTAAAATCAATACAAGATGTTTCGGGAGTATGAATCAATTCCCGTTACCAAGCGTCTAAAAACTAAAGGAACATTAACCTAGAGATCTAGGCCTATGTTAAAGAAAACAATATAAAACTAAAAATATACCACTAACCTTAAACATCTAGGTAGTACATTTTAGAGCTGAAACTTAAAAGTCAAAAAGACAATATGACAAACACAAAAGTCAAAAAGACAAT
>JAGFPH010000274.1:477058-496479 GCA_018207615.1 Philaenus spumarius | reverse complement strand
GGGGGGGGGGGGGGCTAGACTGGGGTATGGGGCTTATCACGTTCACTGGTAAGGACGCACATGTGAGCTTGACACTGAACACTATGAGAAGCGGCCGACGCACAGTGCATTGCGTGTTTCGCACGCCAACCCCCACATTAGGAGTATTTTCAATACACAATGCTTTGCGTGCATCGCACGCCAATTTTAAGCCTATACGCTATGGACGCAGACGTGCGTCCGCTTTAAAATATTAGCGATTATTACGTAGAAAGGTTCAGAAATAAAAAATAAAGTCATTTCTACTCATTTAGACTATAAATATAAAACATAAAAGGTCAGCTCCCAGCGTAGGAAATACGAAATTTGCGTAGCGGTTAACGTGTTAAGGAGTAGGCCTACCCTCCCCTCGTTCGGCAAAAGGAGTCCGGGGATATTTTTGACCTCCCCTAGAAAACTTTTAAAATTTCGGAAGCCAATTTGGCTGTTCAGGTGTAATATTAACCCACACAGCATCGAGTCTGTACCTTTACCACCGTCAATGAACGCACAAAGACCTATAAAGCTAATAGAGGCCGCACCATGTAGTGACCAGCAGCTCTTGTATTTGAACTCTTGTACAAAATAAAAAAAGTTTATGTAAAATCAAACGGCACATAACATTTAAAACATATTTTAGCGCTAATCTCGTTAAAGAAAAATACCTGACAATAATTAATAATTTACATATTTTTCTTTCCCTGGAAGCTAGGGGGGGGGGGGGTCGTAGCCCCCCTCTGCCCATAGGTATGGGCATCCATGGGCCTACACATTTTAATTCAGAAAATTCTTTGAAATCTTCCAATTAATTTCCTATGAATTTCATTAAGCAATCGGTTCTGTACCTGCCAAATTTAAAAGAATTCTGGAACAATTTAAAACAATTCTGTTTTATAAATGTAAAAAGGTTTGCTTTTGTTAGATAAACAAACTTGTGTTTTTCACCTCGCTTTACTAGAAGTTTACTTTGAAGTGTTTAGTTGTGTTAAAGTTCTAGTTTTAAATTCTAGCTCTTGCGATAAACTATTAACGTTTAACTATCAGATCTAGATCCGGCTAGTTGAATTGTTTTAATTGGTAAAGTACGGGCATGCCTTTGCTTTAAAATAGACTTGCAATAGATGGATATAGACCGGAGGCTAACGGAATGACATTCATCTCCAGTATGCGTACTATTCCGATCTAGACGTTGAAATAGACCGGGCGAAGTACTGCAAAATAAAAAAAATGTTGCCTACAGCTCCGATTTGGATGCAGTTTTCGGCCTCGTGTTCAGAAAAATATCAGGAAAAAAGGCTGCATACGACCAGTTCCGGGAGAAAGCGGAAATGCATCGCGGGTACATAAAGTGCATAATTTTTTTGAAACATCTAAAAATGGATAAAAAGCCGCGGAAATCGGTACTCGGAGGTTTTTGGGGGCGCTGAACTCATTTCTAACCGTGCGAAATGCCCCCGGTGCACCGGGGGGGGGGGGGCTCTGGGGTCGATGGGGGGAAATTTGTGAAGTTGCGATAGAGACTTAAAAAATTTTTCTCGGGAGTTTTTTGGGGCGCTAATTTCAATTCCGAATATGAGAATCGCCCCCTATGCGCTGGGGGCTCCGCGGGGCCGATGGGAGACCAAACGTAAGGTTTTGAAATAGAAAAAAATTAGAAATTAATTTATTCTTCCTTTTTTTTACAAACCTTGTAAAATATAATACATGCATAAATAAAACATAAACATAAGAAATTTACATAAATTAATACATTAAAAATACAAAGGGAAGAATTAGGTACCCTCTATAGGAATCCTGTAATGAGGGTTACCTTTACTTAAAAAAACAAAATAAAAATTTATTTTATCAGAGTTCTACAGAAACAATGAATTTAGTGAGTTTAAGAAGTTTCACAGCAAAAATGTTCTTTTTTTATATATAAGCATCTTTTATGAAGTATAGAGATAACTGAGCTCAATCAGATTTTAAAACTGGTTAATGAATAAATTATAAAGCTTTTTGCATTTGCGGCTCTCCCTGTAGCGCATGAATCAAACAAAGCATACAACTTTAAAATAAATGCAGTAAAAGAAATTTTTAGAAAATTTGAAAACAAAAAGTGAGCTGGATTATACTACTTATTTAGGAGAGTGTCCACATTGTCGAGACTGAGCAGCCAAGATTTCAAGCGTCTCAGGAATTTTGGTTGCCTAGTACAATGTTTTATATATACTGGTAATTTGTTGTACAATTTCGGAGCTATATAAGAAAAAGAATTTATAAAACTTGTCAGCCTAGGCTTTGGAATAGGCAAGTTATGCCTAGAACGGAGTGATAATTTATACCTATTATATACAGTGGGAATATTTTGAGATGACGGCTTAAAAGCATATAGTGAGGATCAGGCCGCTTCCCATGGCAGCTGTTTCGGCTTGTGCGCAGCTCTGGAGTGTTGGGAGGTCGGTATCACAGGAAAGACGAAGAGAGATAGAGAGAAAAAGTGATAGTATGGAACAAGTCCGTTATAAAGCTGTATCCAGGGAAGAAGAACATACCCCGCTGCTGTTTTGAGTTTGATTGTTCGTGTAATTCATTTAAAAAATCTTGTTCTAGTGAATTAATTGTTGGAGACTAGTTGAAAAACAATTGAAACTAAATGTATCTTTCCTTTGAAAATTGTATAATGCCTTCTTTTCATATCGCCCCCAGAGCCCCCCCCCCGCCGGGGCCCCGGGGGCCTTTCGCCTGGAACGGAATGGAACGCCCCCCCCCCCCCCCCCCCCCCCCCCCGAGTACCGATTTCCGCGGCTTTTCACGCAGTTTTAGAGGTTTCAAAAAAATTACGCACTTCTAGATGCACTTTAAGCACCCGTCATGCATTTCCGCTTTCTCCCAAAACTGTTCATATGTAGATTTTTTTCCTGGTATTTTTCTGAACCCGATGCAGAAAACTGCATCCAGATCGGAGCTGTAGGCAAAGATTTATTAGTAGGTCGAAATCGTACTAGCTTGCCTGGTCAACTTGGTCTGCATCCTTCGTCTTCATTCGGTCAGATTGGCAAAATAAAGTAATTTATCTAGAAGTATAGGTTCGAAGATCATCCGATCAAATTAGCTACTGTAAGAGTACACGGCATTCTTCATCTTCATTCGGTCAGATTGGCAAAATAAAGTAATTTATCTAGAAGTATAGGTTCGAAGATCATCCGATCAAATTAGCTACTGTAAGAGTACACGGCATTCTTCATCTTCATTCGGTCAGATTGGCAAAATAAATAAATTTATCTAGAAGTATAGCTTTGAAGATCATCCGATCAAATTAGCTACTGTAAGAGTACACGGCATTCTTCATCTTCATTCGGTCAGATTGGCAAAATAAAGTAATTTATCTAGAAGTATAGGTTCGAATATCATCCGATCAAATTAGCTACTGTAAGAGTACACGTAGCAAAGGTATACAAATTTGTAATTCAGTCCCCATTTTTAGTTCGTTCGAACTACTATAATCGAATAGAAGGAAGACACATTTACATTAATCTTTGTGCCATTACATAGGCCTACCATATTTAATGTGGGTAATGAGGTTTAATAGTTTCTTTAACCGTAATTGATTTATTACAAGTGAAGTGACTGGTTCGACGCAATACTCGTACCGCAGGGTTGGCGATTCTCGCCGGCCCTTCTCGTACGTAAAGCCGCGGTCGCACTAGCCGCTGGTAAAATCGCCGGCAGGCAGCATAGTCTGACGCAGAACCAGCGGCTGGAAATCGTTGTGTGGCATATCGTTTGAAAGCATACTTGATTCTAAGTCCAAAAAGAATAATAATTAGTGTTTAAAAAGAATATTACAGCAAAATGGGGCAAAATCGGAGAACAAGATTTTGTTGTTTTTTGGCCGCCATTTTTAATCGGTTAAAGATATGGATGTGCAAATTTCACCGTTGGTTTTTCCTTAAAATTCTACATCTAAATGATGTATCACATGACCACCTTCCTATTTAAAAAAAAACAAAGTTACATTCAAAATGGCGAATCCAAGATGGCGGATCAAATCTTAATAAAATAGTATTTATACATAGAGTAGGTCCCTCCGTCCCTCAATCACATCTACCTTCAAATTTTCCTTATATAGCCTACGAAATATTAAGCCGTACCCAGACTTTTTTGACACCTTGTATATACTAGTAAACCCCCGTGAAAAATCACAGGCGGATTAATTAGATACACATCAGAAATACATCATTCAACAAAATACTATTTTAAAACAACACACTTTATCTAGGCCTACCTAACTACGCTGACAGGGATTTTTAACTTGGTAAATGTGTACAATCATAAGGATTATAAAACTGTAGGAATATTTGTTAAAATTTTGTACTTATGTATGTTATTATATATTTAAAGAAAGATAAAAATATTTATCTTTTAATTGCTTTTTATTTTATATTGATGGACCAAATATTTAGAAGTTATTAATATTACAAGACTTATGTTTATTAAAGTTTAAACATAACCCCAAGGGTCTATGCTAGGTGTGTGTATTACAGATGATGGGTGAAATCAGCTGTTTAGATGTAGGGATGTTTCCTAAGCTAAAGAAATATGTATCTTTTCTTTAAATTTGTATAAAAAAATATATTTATGATAAAAGGTTGTATTTATATATAGTTCATAACCTCAAAGCAAATATTATAACGTATATTATAGCATACATTAGTTATTTAGTTCATATTTAAAAAAAAATTAACTTCACAAGAAATTATAACGATTGAAGTTGTAAACAACCTCAAACTGTAATATAGGCTACACTGGGTTTACAGATGATGGGTGAAATCAGCTGTTGTATTCAATGTTACTCCACGTACGTACACTCGCTTTTATAGGAGTTGATTTTGAATGACACCCAAAACGTGTTCTGGGGACCAAGATGGTGGTAAATTTCCTAAAGAAATTCGCTAATAATGCGCCTGCAAGCCTAGTTATAGCCCATCTCAGGTTAAGTTGAGGCAAGCAGGGTGGGTAATTAGGGTCGGTTTCAACCGTCATAAAACTGACCCTTATTAATGCCGCCTGAGTGAACCTGTAGGACACTCTAGTTTAAAATTGCAAGTCTGTATGTCTTAAGCGAAAATGAAAAAACGATATCATAATTCGTTTCATGATACTTTCCTGATAATTTTGATACCAAATTTGATTACATTTGGCCAACTTTGAGCTGTACTTCATTACTAACACCTAACCTAACCTCCCCATAGTATGCCTTTGAAGTTAAGTATAGAGTAAGAGTAGCCTTGGGGGAGGGGGGGGATATATGAGTGGAAATGTCAGTCGAGATTATTTCTGAGTCATTAAACAGGTAGCCAAGTCCAAGGGTTGTGGGGAAGTGTCGGTATTTTTTGCAGTGTGTTGAAGTGTTAGTGTGGGGAACTGTCCGGAAACCCTATCACGTGTATCTTCTCACAAGTCAAGCTCAATATTTATTTATTAAGCATAGTATTCCGTCAAAAATTAAATGGTTTTTCCAACTTACCAAGCTTTCAATTATTAAGGGTCTGCTCCAGTAAACGAGAAAGCAACCGGAAACGCAACCGCTTCTCACTGTATCCCTATCTAAACAGTGCAATTTCTTGCAGCCGAACGCTTTGACATCGCCTCATTTCATACCATTTTATAAGTCTATGTTTTGTAATTGAGCGTTGAAAAAAAACAAAACTGAATATTCTTTACAAAATTTCGGATCCGCCTTGCAAAATATTTTTCATTATTAATTTTTTATTGTGTTAGGAAAAACATTCAAACTTTGTACTTACAAAATGTCAATTACATAACAAATCAAAAGCATTGAAAAAAATTTAAATTGCAAAACGGATGCGTATTGTGACTGTGCTTAAAATGAGACCTTGCAAACGATTTTATGATACAAAATAAACGAAATAAATGGTTTGAAATTTAACATTGCTCTTATGGGATACAAATCCAAGATGGCCGCCACTACAGCAGACCCTTGAGTAGATATATCGGGGTTAAAAAATGGTTAGAAGTATTAATACAGACCGATTAACGTTTTTAAGTTAGGACCATCTAAACCATGACGAGCGCTTTCATTTAATTTTATGTTTTCATCGAAGTAAGTTCAGCGGGGGGAGTCTTCGTCCCGCATAACTTAGGGCCTACTGTGTTATTTTATGAAACAAAATAAATCGGATGCGAAAATAAACTGTCATTATTTTCATATCATTTAAAAAAATGGTTTTTTCTCCAGACCGACACCGTTTTGAAAAATCTATCTTAGTTTTCCACATAGTTACTTTTATTGTTATTTTTCATATGTAGGCTACCTATATATATAAAATCGAGATACCACTGACTCACTGATGATCACTATATCTCAAAAACGACAAAACATATAACTTGAGACTTAACATAGCGGTTTCCCTTATGCTCTAGATGTGCAATAAGACGGGATTTTAAAATATTTTGCGTTTAAGGTTATTAAAACGTAAAAAGCGTTAGAAATATAGATGAAAGTCAAATGCCACTGACTCACTATTCATCACTATATCTCAAAAACGACAAAACATATTAACTTGAGACTTAACATAGCGGTTCCCCTTATGCTCTAGATGTGCAATAAGACAGAAAAAATCCAAATACCACTGACTGGCCAAATATCCCAAGTATCACTATTTCTCAAAAACTACCAAACGTATTAACTTGAGACTTAAAATAGTGGTTCCCCTTATACTCTAGATGTGCAGTAAGACGGGATTTTAAAATATTTTGCGTTTAAGGTTATTAAAAAGAAAAAAGCATTAGAAATATATATAAGAGACAAATGCCACTGATTCACTACCTATTCACCACTATTTCTAAAAAACGACAAAACATATTAACTTGAGACTTAACATAGTGGTTCCCCTTATGCTCTAGATGTGCAATAAGACGGGATTTTAAATTTTTTTACGTTTAACCTTATTAAAACGTAAAAAGCGTTAGAAACACAGAAAAAATCCTAATACCACTGACTGGCCAAATATCCCAAGTACCACTATTTCTCAAAAACTACCAAACGTATTAACTTGAGACTTAAAATAGTGGTTCCCCTTATACTCTAGATGTGCAATAAGACGGGATTTTAAAATATTTTGCGTTTAAGGTTATTAAAAAATAAAAAGAGTTAGAAAGGAGGTTCTTTAAATGAGCATATAAAAAGGCTGTTCTTCGACAGGGATTAATAAAACTAAAAGATGAATATTTTATACACTTAAGCTAAGAAAGTAGTACATAGTGTAAATAGCGTATTAACAAAGAGTATACGGGATGCCTTTGAAATTGATATCTTTTGTTATCGAGCTTAACCCGTAGCGAAGCACGGGCACCCAGCTAGTATGAATATGTATGCTTGCGTCGATCGAGTCTTTCTTATTTCTTCTGAATCGACTCGATTTATTATTTCTCGTTATTTTGAAGAAATATTATATCATAAAGTAATTAAGTTATTTGTCGCGAACGCCTCTTTAACAAGAAACGGTTTCTATTGTGTAAGCCTTTAAATGTGTCACTTTAACCGTAAGAAATGTTACTCACTTTCTTATCGAAACGATTGAGCCTTTTCTTCTTAAACATTTCTTTAAATTTTACTAAGAAAAGATTAAAGCAAATAGCCTGCGATAAAGTTTACCGCTTCGGACGTGAAAAAGATGAGTTACGTCCGAGACAAGGACAAGCTGTGGTAATCGATTCACGACAAGGTGGTATCACGGTACGGTATTGTCGGTATAGATTGAATAACATCAAACCGTATGAGCTCGGAAGTGAATTCTGACAACAAAGTTAGTTTTGTTATGGTATTGCTATACAGGGTGTTTACAAACTCCCTGGAAAAATGTTGTGTATTTCTTCCTTAGGCCAAGACAATCAAAAAACGTCAAATAAATATGGGTCTGAAATGCCTAGTTTTCTGTCTGTCCGTCTGTTTCTGTTTTTTACAAATTATTTTATAACTTGAGTACTATTTTAGATAGAAACTTCACATTTGGCACGAACGTGTACCTTGATAGGTCAAACAAGTTTATAAAATTTCTTTACGATATCTTGAACAGTTTCAAGATGGCGGCCATTTAAAATCTTTGATGTTAAAATTTCACGAAAACCGTAATTTTTATAAAAAAAAAATGTTACCAGTAATAGAAAATGTAGAATTTTAAGACGAACAGAATCTTATTTTATTTGCTACAATTGGATAATAAATAACTGAGTAATGAGACATTTACCTAATTATGTGACAACTGTACACGGCAAATTGTTGTTTAGTGCAAATTTTGTATGATATTTATTTCAGTAAATGTCTCATTACTCAGTTGTTTATTATCCGATTGTAGCAAATAAAGTATGATTTTGTTCGTCTTAAAATTCTAAATATTTTATTACTGGTATAATTTGTTTATAAAAATTACGGTTTTCGTGAAATTTAACATCAAAGATTTTAAATGGCCGCCATCTTGCAACTGTTTAAGATATCGTAAAGAAATTTTATACACTTATTTGACCTACCAAAGTACACGTACGTGCCAAATTTGAAGATTTTATCTAAAATAGTACTCAAGTTATAAAATAATTTGTAAAACACAAACAGACGTACAGACAGAAAGAAAACTAGGCATGTCAGACCCATATTTATGTAACGTTTTTTAATTGTCTTGACCTAAGGAAGAAATACACAAACATTTTCCATGGAGTTTGTAAACACCCTGTATAAGAATGTTTGTATAGTGGGTCTACGAACATTAGTTATTCGTGTAAGAAATTGAATGCATCTTGGAGGTGTATGTACATCTTGGAAATTAATTATTGTTTTGTAATGATTCCAGCCTGCGATTGTCTGGACGTCATTTCATAGCCTTTTTTTTTCTTTGCTTAAACCGTATTTTGCGTGCCAAGATTCGGCTCAGGTTTAGTATTTATTTAATTTTGTTGATGTATTAAAGCTAATAGACTAACAATTGCCACTAAGATTTATTGCTAACTAACAAGCAAGGCTGAAGCCAGGAAAACTTTTCGGTGGGGGGGGGGGGGGGGCAGGTCAGGAACGGGATTTGAATTTAAACCCTTTTAACACGTTCACTGCTAAGGTCGCACATGTGAGCTTGACACTGAACACTATGAGAAGCGGCTGACGCACAGTGCATTGCACGCCAACCCCCGTATTGGGAGTATTTTCAATACGCAATGCATTGCGTGCTTCGCACGGCAACCCCCAGTATTGGGAGAGTTTTCAATGCACAGAGCATTGCGTGCTTCGCACGCCAACCTCAGTGTTGGGAGTATTTTCAATGCACATAGCATTGCTTGCTTCGCACGCCAGCCCCCGTATTGGGAGTATTTTCAATGCACGGAGCATTGCTTGCTTCGTACGCCAACCCCCTTATTGGCAGAATTTTCAATACCGTACACAAAGCATTGCGTGTTTTGTTAGAGTAAAGTATTTTTGTTGAACCTTCATAGTTTTCTTATTTTAGATAAGATCAAGCTCACAAGAGAGTAAGGCTGTAACTTACTGCATCCATGTGTATTGTACGTTGTAGTTTAATCAAGCAAATCTAAATATCAGTATGCATGCAATGCACCATGATGTAAAATTTGTTGCTTTATCCTCCGTTGTGTTGTCTATTTTATAATTTAATTTGCACTTTTTAAACTTAGTATTAATTTTTACTACCAAATTTCGGGGGGGGGGGGGTTGCCCCCTTCACCCCCCCCCGCTGGCCTCGCTAATTAAATGTAACATTCTTTGGTGCCAACATTGCTTTTCGAATCACTCCAAATTTAAAATGATTATTAACAACGAAGAATTATATATGAAAAATATACAGTATTAGATTTTCTTCAAAAGTATACATATTTTTATTAATTTAACTTCAACAGCCCAAAAGTTACAACAATTTGAAATTTTCGTTATTCATAGCTATACGAGCTAGTATATTGTTTATTTACACCTAAGAGTTTATACTACATGGTATGTGTACATTATCAAGTAAGTATATATTATTTTATAATAAGAGAATATATTATGTTAAGTTACGTAAGAACGAGTGTAAGTGATTTTCGCGAGTGAAAGTTATGTGAAAACTGGTCTATTAAAGCTCGGGTCCCTAAATTCAAAACGGCAAAGTTGGCTGCCAATTTCAATGTTAAAATAACCTAACCATACCTTCACTTTTAAGCATACTTTTGTGTTATTTTCGTCGAAAAACGAAAGCTGTATTTTTTTTCTTAAAGTACAATAGATTGTGGGTGTTGATTGCTAAGGTTTTTTTGCAATATATCTTTTTGCAGCTGAGTAAAAAATTAATAAAGTTCACTATTTATATTATACGATTATGAAAACAAAAAACGGGTTTCGAAAATGTATTCAGCAATCAACATCCGCATATGTCAGTACTTCAAAATGAAATCAAATTTTTAAATTTATTCCGCGAATTAACGGAAAAAATGAGTTATTCTTCAATATGGTGGACAGTTTATCCCCCCTTAAGTACAAAAATGCTTAGGATTGTCGCGGGAGAAAAGGGTACCTTTCGTCAGAACGGACTGGGTGGGTGTTCCCAGCTGCTTCCCTTTTGTAAAAAGGTGGTCATCTTCCGACCTGTTCCCATCAGTAAGGGGAGATAAGTTATCCCTCCATTTATGATGGGGACAGATTTTGTGCGGGGTGGGGACTTTCCTTTCTTTCTGCTCTTCTATTCCATTCAGTTTATTTACAACTTGTGCCCAATAAAGTTGTGTTCTAGATTTGTTTAAACGTTTAAGTTGGTTTTAATTATATACCGTACTCGAGTTTTAATTCCAGGTGAAAAAGGGAAAAAGTAACAAACGAAAAAAGATTATGGGTCCGAGATTCGTATAAACGGGTTTTAAGAATGAATGTACACGATTTTATCTTTTTATGTGCAAAAAATTGCTCCTTTTATTCAAAGAAGGGATACAGTTCTTAGAAAATCAATAAGTGCAGAAGAACGACCGAATGCCACCCTTCGTTTTATACGACGACTTCTCAATTCAACGTTCGATGAAATTTATAATTTATTTCTTGCACCCGTTTCTGTATGCCTTATAGTGTGGAAACAGCTATATCATTTTTACCGCTTTAAGGTCTTTAATAGAAATATGAATCGTTTACTTGTCTTATTTAAGTTATCACTTACAAATAAAATGTGTTCAATTTCAGTTATATATAGCTTCATGAGAAGACCTTTGTAGCCATTAGTTTTAACCATTTAATTATTTAAATACTAGAAGTGATCGGTATGCTAGTAATGCAATTTTAACAAATAGTTCAGCGCACTGACGATAATGCAACTAACTTGATGTTAGCGGGTTTTATCTATAAAAAAGTGTTCGAAATTTTGCCCTTCCACAGTAACTTGTAGTGATTAAAATAGTATTCTTGATTAAAACCAATGGATTCAATGGTTTCCCATACTTTTTGATGCCATAATCTTCTTCCAATGTGTAGACCGGCCACCATTTTGGGTATGAGCAAGGTGAGGGGTCACCCGTTGGAGGTTTACTTTTAGACATTTTGGCTTGCCTCTCCCCTCCTAAAATGCATTTTGGGGGAGATGTCAAAATTAATTACTAATACATCAAAAGTAGTTTTTTTATTACCAGAAGCCAATTGTAAAATACATTTTTCTATCTTTGATGGTTTTCATGTTATTAAAGCCAAACGGGACTTTTGGACTCTGTATAATTATAGAAAATAACTTTTCCCACGATTTCGTCCTTGTTTACATGACAACGTCATAATATTAGTGTACATAGAACATTAGCGAAATAAAACTTTTTTTCTCGCCTTATTGTGTACGGTAATTCTATAATTACTCATTAGAAACGGATAGGTCATTATTGCTTTAGTATTATGTCTGAAATTATCAGAGATATTCAAACGCCGAGTTGAGCACCTGCAGGCATCATTGTGTAATGTGGATTTTTTTAGTGTTTTAGTGTGTAATGACCTCTGCTAAACAAATATTCTGAAGTTGGAACATAAGTTCTGAATCGCGTAAATGAAATAACAAATATAAAAACGTGGGGTATATAGAGATATTCAAACGCCGAGGTGAGCACCTGCAGGCATCATTGTGTAATGTAGATTTTTTTAGTGTTTTAGTGTGTAACGACCTCTGCTAAACAAAAATTCTGATGATGGAACATAAGTTCAGAACCGTGTAAATGAAATAACAAATATAAAAACCTAGGGTTTATAGAGATGTTAAGGCTAATAATATTTGGAACGAGTATTCCTTTTACTATTTCATATTTCCTGATAGACAGTTATTTTGTCAGTTAGGTTTTGTTTCAACGCCGTTTTCAAACTACAAATAAACATAAAAAGAAAAACGAACTTTTAGAACAATGAGTGTAAATACATTTTTATGTTAGTTACCTTAAGTAAATTATACAAGATTGTAAAAGTATATCCCACTATACGATAAATCCTATAGTGCGATTATTTTACGTAGAAACCTAACCCACGTTCGAAGATTAGATATGATTGCACGAAGTTTGATAAAGGTTCTTTTCAGCGCGAAGGCTTCTTGTAGGTTTAAAACATACTCCACAAAACAAGATAAGCAACATTATATACTAGCTGACACGTACGGCGTTGCCCGTGGTGGTTAGTATTTTCAGTCTTTTTAACGTAATTGTAATCTTTTGAAGTGTTCAGTTAGTGAGTGGTATTTGGCTTTTATATATATAGATCTTAAATAATAAAAGCACTATCGTCATAATAATAAAAGATCTGAAATTATGATTTTAGTAACTTTGATCCCCCCAAACCCCTCCTAAAATTTCGAAATTTTTCATACCCTTTCTTAGAGAGCGCCTAAGGCCCTAAAGGAAGCTACATACCAAATTTCATTCCAATCCGTTCAGGCGTAATTTGAGGATGATCAAAAACGCATTGAAAACGCAAGGAAAAATGCAAAAACGCCTATTTCTGGCGTAATTTTGGGAGAATCTCAAAAATTTTTAACAGACTACTTTTAGGCCTTAAACGAACCTAAGTACCAAGTTTTCAACATTTTCTGCCAATTAGTTCTCGAAAAAGCTGAGAAAACGCAAAAAATCGCTAGAAAAACGCGAATATTGGGCGTATCTTTGGGATGTTTTCAAAATCCGTTCTTAGTGCGCGTCTAAAGGTCCAACTGAACATGCATGCCAAATTTGAACTCATTTGGTTCAGTAGATTTTTAGTTCTGCTGATGAATGAATGAGTGCCATTTCGCTTTTATATAGATAGATTACTAAATAAACTAAAATACATGATTACTTGCTCATCCATTCATTCCATCACACCCCAAGGCATGGACACTTGACTCATTTTACTTACCAAGAATTTTTTTAGTAATTTTGATAACTGGACACAACTTTCAATAGATTTAATAGCTTCTGGAAGTAAGTTCCACAAGCGGCATGCGGACCACAGTAAAGGATTTATTAAACATGACGGTTCTATGCAGCGGTATAACAAGCAAAGTGGAACCTCTTCTAGTGCTCTTTTCTTTGCACTGATACTTATCGGTGGTGAAAACAAACTTTTCAGCCAAATAACTAGGCAGTAGAGTCCGTAGGACCGAATGCAGAGAAATTCAAATATGAAAAGATCGCAGATCGTTTAGTTTTAAGATAGGCCTACTGAAGTTCTTTATAACGAAGAGTTACATGAACATCGCGTTTTAAACTAAAAATAAATCGTATGCAGTGATTCTGTGGCCGCCGAAATTTGGCCAGAACTACAGACATGTCATTGACTACAGTGGCACAGTAAGCGAAATAAGGAAATATTAAAAATTTACTGAGAATGCTTTAGTTTGAAGCGGTAAGCCGTCTTGCATTTTTTTCAAGGAGCGCATCCCAGAAAAAACCCTATTATACGTCTCGGTCACATAATCACTCCCAAGTCATTCTACTGTCAATAGTTGGTCCCAAGTCTTTCACTTGATCGTAGTAGTCCAAAAAGTCATCGTCAAACTGAGTTGTAGGAAACGTCGTCATGTCCGTTTTATTAAATAGTTGAGAATATCCAACAAATATCGGTTTTTTCTTAGCTCTGTTGATTTAAAGTCCATTTTTCTTAGCCCAAGGGATAATATTTTCCAGACCACAATTCGTATTCTCCACTGCTCTGTCAACACCGCCGATTTTAAAGTGCAATTATATTTGAAAATCGTCAGCGTATACTAGATATAATTTACAGTATTTTAGAACAGAATGAATATCATTAATGTACAAACTAAATAGTAAAGGTCCTAAGACTGAGCCCTGTGGAACTCCATACAATCCTTCCAATTTGACCTACCATTACCGACAACAACGCACTGATTTCTTCCAGAAAGATAAGACTGCACCCACGCAATGCACATACGTGCCTATCCCATATTTCTTAATTTAACTACAAGCAATGAGTGATTTACGCAATAAAAAGCTTTAGAAAAATCTAATAAAGTAAGGTTAGTTAGTTCTCTGCGATCCATTGCTGACCTAACATCATCCGTTACCCGAAGCAGAGATATGGTAGTACTGTTGCCAGTTCGAAATCCAGATTGTAGTTGACTTAGTATATTATTTGATTCGAGGTAGTTAGTCAATTTTTGTTGCGCTATTTTTGTTCCAGACATTTAGATAAAGCTGGCATTTACTAGGCCTACTCAATCTTAAAAGAATTTAAAAAAATAAAATTTACGAAATCGATTTGGGAGCAATTGTTTAGGTGAAGCACTTTGAAATAAACGTTTTTTGTCTCCTGAAATTTTTTCTAAAAACTCTTCGTTTTCGAGATACTAGCAACTTTATGTCGATTTATTTCAACACGTTTAGGGCCGCCATTCTGTTTAGGGTGAACCTTTTGAAGTCGGATTTGCGGCATTGTATTCTACGGAATTATACCTTTAATTTGATGTACAACTCGACCCACGCTCTCGTTTAAGATTTTCTTCTGACTCCTTGTGGGCCGTCCGCCCGAAGTGGTAGCGGCTCATTGAAATCGTGGTAAAATAGTGTTTTATGCCCAGTAACCGTGTACCAAGTTATACAGTTCCATCTGTAACGGTTAAAAAAATATTAACCCGTTCCGGGACTTTTCACCACCCCTGTATATAGACAAGTAAGCGCGTGGAGAGGGAATAGACGGTACATAATACATTGTAATACGTTATTATATTATTATAATTAATATATTATAATTCCTTACATATTGAATTATTCTTAGAATTCTATGTGTAGTGTATGCACTAATACCTCACTCAAAATCATTAGTCTGTAAATAAATACTTCTTACATTATAATGATCACTATTTTTCACATACTTATTATAGTTATAATATTATTACATAATAATATTATAATTATAATAACATTACTATATTATAATATTATAATTATTATATTATTATATTATAACTATGCAATTTCAAAATATGGTATATTGACTTGTGTAATTTGTTGACCTTTATTCTCCTCTAATATTAATACTGATACAAATATAAATCGATCATAGAAGTTATCACTTCCAAACGTGTGGTTTTAAGCACACCCAATGTTTTTTTATTGTATCCCAAAGGATTAACAAAAACATCGGTCAAGAAATCATCACAGATAATGTTTTAAAAATTTCCATAAGAAATTAATTTTGGTGGTGACTTTTTTGACGCAGTATATTAGGTCATGCGAGGAGAGTCCTGTGGCAGGAACCTGCCCATGATGTACAATATGTTGTCAGTTACTGCTATGATATCCAGAAGTGTTATTAGCCTATCTATTATCTTTATCTGTGTTATTACTGTATTAACTTGGAGAACTAAGTTTAGAGGTTTCCTAGTCTATACTTTTAAAAGCCAAATAATATTGACTCACTGACTCACTGACTCATCACAGTTTCTCCAAAACCACGAGGCCTACAAACATGAAATTTGGCACTAATACTCTTTATAGGCTCTAGACGCGCACTAAGAAAGGGTTTCTGAAAATTCAAAATTTTAGGGGGGGTTTTGGGGATCAAAGTTACTAAATCACGATTTATCATAACCTACCGAACGTATTGGAATGAAATTTGGTATGTAGTTTCCTCTAGGGCCATAGATGCTCGCTATAAGAAAGGGTTTCAAAAAATTCGAAATTTTAGGGGGCTTTGGGGGGGTCAAAGTTAAAAAATCACGATTTCTCTAAAACCATCGAACGGATTGGAATGCAATTTGGTATGTAGTTTCCTCTAGGGCCATAGGTGCTCACTAAGAAAGAGTTAGAAAAAATTAGAAATTTTAGGAGGGTTTGGGGGGTAAAAATTACTAAATCACAATTTTTCCAAAATTACCGAACAGATTAGAATCAAATTTGGTATGTAGCTTCCTCTGGGGCCATAGGCACTCGCTAAGAGAGGGTTTAAAAAAATTGGAAATTTTAGGGGGTTTGGTGTGTAAAAATGACTAAATCACGATTTCTCCAAAATTACCGAACAAATTGGAATGAAATTTGGTATGTAGCTTCCTCTAGGGCCATAGGTGCTCACTAAGAAAGGGTTTAAAAAAATTCGAAATCGTAGGGGGGGGGGTCAAAGTTGTTCACGATTTCTTTAAAACTACCGAACGGATTGGAATGAAATTTGGTATGTAGCTTCCTCTAGGGCCATATTTGCTCACTAAAAAAGGGTATGAAAAATTTCGAAATTTTAGGAGGGGTTTGGGGGGATAAAAGTTACTAAAATCATAATTTCAGATCTTTTATTATTATGACAATAGTGCTTTTATTATTTAAGATCTATATATATAAAAGCCAAATACTACTCACTGACTGAACACTTAAAAATAATACAATTACGTTAAAAAGACTGAAAATACCAACCACCACGGGGAACGCCGTACGGGTCAGCTAGTTACGTATATTAGTAGTCTGTTTCTAGAAACCTTAGTTAATCATTCTGTATCACTTGTTGCTAAATAAGTTTTAGTCTTATTAACGAACTGCAACTCGTATGTATTCGTACACAGGGTTCTTATTACTGCTCTATAATCTCTTCGTTCGAATATGCGATTCGACTCAAAGCGGAACTTGAAAGGTACAATGACAAAACTTTTATTAATTCTTGAAAACTACAAATAAGTATTTAACTAGGCTTAAAACAGACTGATCTTTATTTTGTAAAGAATTTTTTCTTTTCCTCTAAATACAAACCTGTTATCTGTTCTGTTTAACATATGAAAAATCATTGTAGACAAATGTGTTTGTTTAGTTATAGTCTAATAAAATGTAATTTGATCATTTTCCTTTTGGTTTATTGACGCCATTTTGAGTTGGGTTAAGATCTCTAGTTTGCGTTGTTCGTTTTCTTTTATCACTACCTTTAAAATGAGGGGTCACACTACCTGAGTCGACCGCAAAATTTAGAATTTCTGATATGGGGCAAAGTATATATATATATATATATATATATATATATATATATATATATCATACTCCAAACGTACTTACGTTTGTCATTTTATTAATTGTTCTTATAGTACAGAGAAATCTATTCCTCTAATTCAGTTTCTTTCTGAGCTTACAGGGCTAATTTTTCTTTATCCCTTAAACTTAAACTTTAGCCTGGGTTAACTTCAGGCAAGGCCGTAGCAGGGAAAACCTTTCGGTGGTCAGGACAGGGATTTGAATTTAAACCCTTTTAACACGTTCACTGCTAAGGACGCACATGTGAGCAGGTGAGCTTGACACTGAACACTATGAGAAGCGGCCGACGGCCGGTGCATTGCGAAATTTTTTCAATACACAGAGCATTGCGTGTTTTGTTAGAATAAAGTATTTTTGCTGGACCTTCATACCAACCGCCTATTAGAAGTATTTTCAATATATAGTATATTCCGTGCTTCGCACGCCAACCCCCGGGTTGGGAGAATTTTCAATACACAGAGCATTGCGTGCTTCGCACGCCAACCGCATATAAGGAGTATTCTCAACATATAGTGTATTCCGTGCTTGGCACGCCAACCCCCGGATTGGGAGAATTTTCAATACACAGAGCATTGTGTGCTTCGCACGCCAACCTCCGTATTAGGAGTATTTTCAACATATAGTGTATTCCGTGCTTCGCACGCAAACCCTCGGATTGGGAGAATTTTCAATACACAGAGAATTGCGTGCTTCGCACGCCAACCCCCGGATTAAGAAGATTTTCAATACACAAAGCATTGCGTGCTTCGCACGCCAACCGCTTATAAGGAGTATTTTCAACATACAGTGTATTCCGTGCTTCGCACGGCCACCCCGGATTGTGAGAATTTTCAATACACAGAGCAATGCGTGCTTCGCACGCCAACCCCCGTATTAGGAGTATTTTCAACTTATAGTGTATTCCGTGCTTCGCACGCCAACCCTCGGATTGGGAGAATTTTCAATACACAATGCATTGCGTGTTTTGTTAGAGTAAAGTATTTTTGTTGAACCTTCATAGTTTTCTTATTTTAGATAAGATCAAGCTCACAAGAAAGTAAGGCTGTAACTTACTGCATCCATGTGTATTGTACGTTGTAGTTTAATCAAGTAAATCCAAATATCAGTCTGCATGCAATGCGCAATGATGTAAAATATGTTGCTGGATCCTCTGTTGTGTTGTCTATTTTATAACTTAATTTGCACTTTTTAAACCTAGTATTAATTTTTACTAAAAAATTTTGGGATTTCGGGGGGGGGGTTCATCCCCCGCCCGCTACGGCCTTGATTTCAGGGGTAAGTAACAGTAACATTTGCAATGGTAATCCTGAAAATTTCTGACATCCGGTCGCCATCTTATAGGATCATGCGCAAACATTCGCAGCGACCCCGGTGATATTGACAAGCTTGGACCAATTTTATACTAAAATACGCCAATAAGAAATAAGAAGACTGAATTCACATTACCATCTGTAGTAAAAGAGCTGTTAAACGCCAATGTCATCCTATACAAATAAGGAAACACAATGAATCATCGGGTATAATACGTTACCAGCATTGTCTGAATCACTTTATAGATCGTGTGGCCTTACAGAGACCTATGTCGAGGGCTACTACTTTTCTTAGACCTTGATAAACACACTTCCTTATGTAATAATCTTTATTTTCCACGCTACTTATATATACTGTAGCAATATAGATCGATAGATAGAGCATAATAGTCAGGCCTACTGCGGTTTCTAAACATTTTAATCTGAAGTATTGTAACGACTCTTTATATATTATCAAACTACTCCAAATATATTACAAGGATGTATCTCCGGAATTACGAACGGCTTCCTGCTGGGTAGTGGCTTCGATGCTGTCGCCTCCCGACAATGCGCTGCACTGATTTTGTTGGGTCGCCGGAATACTACCCCCCGGAAAACTACCCCCCCCCC
>JAGFPH010000274.1:441322-451568 GCA_018207615.1 Philaenus spumarius | reverse complement strand
AACTTTGATCCCCAAACCCCCCCCTAAAATTTCGAATTTTTTCAAACCCTTTCTTAGTAAGCACCTATGGCCCTAGAGGAAGCTACATACCAAATTTCATTCCAATCCGTTCGGTAGTTTTTGAGAAATCGTGATGAGTGGGTAAGTGGGTTTTGGCTCTTATATATATAGATTATAAAGAGCTAAAGTTTGTGTTTTTGTTTGTTTGTATGTAGGGGGTAATCTCTGGAACTAATGAACCGATTGAAAAAATAGTTTTACTAATAAAAAGCTACACTATCTCTGAGTAACATAGTTTATAAATTCATTTCGATAAAAACATTTTTTTATTTCAATATTTGTAAATTTAGTCGGAAAAAATTCTTAGGTTAGGCCTAGACTGATAAATTACCCACATGTATTTACATTTATTACCATAGCAATCAATTGAATAAAATAACAGATATCAGCTGTTTGCTGTAATATTTCCATTAACAGCTAATTTCAAACTTTGTATTTACAACTTTTAGGTTAGGTTTTTATTAAAATGAAGACCTGAGCCATAATTAATGGTTCTTTTAACCTCTATTATAACTGCTGTTATAAAATATACGAAATAATTTGATTTGAACATTTAACATTATATGCCGTCTTAGCTTTGGGGTTATAATTAATCCTACACTTTTATTGTAAAGAAAACATAACATGATTATGTGTATAGAAGGTTCCAACGGGGTTGGCGTGCGTAGCACGCAGGGGTTTCCCCTAGTATAGATATATAGACCAGTAGAATCAAAACAAAGTAAGTTTTGCTTTTTGGTACTCGGAAACTCACACTAATTTAATTGATAGGCCTAAGGCAATAATTTCATAGAATCAGAATCACCGAGCTAACCTGACGACATAACTTAACCTCTCTTACTTTACGAAAGTTATAGTCTACTCCAAACAAAGAAAAAACTAAAGCTTTCCTTATAATAAATTAAAATATCACAATATCGTCATATGCCAGAAGCACAACTTGGATCAAACTGCACATAATCGTGTCAACACTCAATAATCCACTTCACAACATGTAAATAAACAAATCAATTCGCTCCTGCTACAGTACAGCGAACTATGAGTCAGGGAGAATGAGTAGCAGACAGCGAGTGCCGAGTGAGCACGGGCCCGCACGCTGTGTCCGTCTGTCTGCGACTGTCAAGACTGTCAATCATTTCCGTTTCCACATCGGCTTTGACATCCGACTCATCCATCCATCAAAATAACTTCCGTGCAGTCTAAACTAATACAATTGCTTAACGAACATCTAAAGAATGTTCAGTTTTGAATTCCTTCATCGGCTTCATTAAGCTACGGCTATACTTATACGATCAGATCAGAGCAGAGCGGAGCCGAAATTTTCCGGAGGTATTCTTTCTGTGTATTTAAACGGGAGTGGCTAAATCTATAAGAGCAGAGCCGACATGCGCAGAGCCGAATTTTTTCCATGCTCTGGGAGCATACCGGAACGGGTCGGCTCGGCTTCGCTCTGCGCGGATCTGATAGATATACCCACAGCTCCCGATCGCTCCCGATCAGAAATAACGTTCGGTCTCTTTCGTCAACAATCGGGAAAATTCGTGATGAAAAAAGGTGATGAAATTCTCCAAATGACTGGAAAAATCAAGTAAATATTCATATAACATGGTTCATTTATATCAAAGGCAGTCACATTTAAACAAAATAGTTAATTCTATTAAATAAAATAATTTTTGTATAAAAAGTATTTTCACTACATTACAATTTTAAACTCAAATACAAAATAGCCTAGGTTAATACTTATGAAACACAAATGTACAAAGTGTACCCTGAACTTTCTAAATGTAGTGCAAAAGCTAACCAGTCTACCCTAACTTATCTGCCTATCAGACATTTTAAGAAACTGGCTTTGTTGTGAAGGTATCTTTATTTATAATTAAATGACTCAAATTTAAAAACAATCATACAAAAAAATTAACTGGGTGTGCTTAAGACCACACGTTGGAAGTGATAACTTCTATGACTACGGGGATTTTTAACTCGGTAAATGTGTACAATTATATAATGATTATAAAACTGTAGGCCTATTTGTTCAAATTGTTTATTTATATCCGTTATTATATATTTAAAGAAAGGTAAAAATATTATCTTTTAGTTACCTTTTATTTCATATTGATAGATCAAATGATTTAGAAGTTGTTAATATTACAGTAAAGAAATTAATAATCAAATATGTTATACAAAGATGTACGAATGTTTGCGAAGTTAAACAGTAGGTATCCTTCTTTAAATTTGTATAAACGAATATATTGATGATCAAAGGTTAGTTTTATATACAGTTTATAACCCCAAAGCAAATCTTATAACGTGTAGAAGCCCATATAACTTATAGTTATAGAAGCCTACATTAGTTGTATAACTAATATATAAGAAAATTAACATCACAAGAAATTTTAATGGTTGAAGTTGTAAACATAACCCCAAAATATAATCTACGCTGGGTTTTGTTTAAGAATTACAGATGATGGGCGAAATCAGCTGTTATATTATATTAACTAATTCTTATGTGTTAATTTGATTGCTATGCTAATAAATGTAAATAATGTATTAATAATATTCCCTCTCCACGATCTGACTTGTGTCTAAACAAAAGCGTGACGCGAGATCTCGCGAGAAATCTGGCGTGATGCGAGATCTCGCGGGAAATCTGGCGTGATGCAAGATCTCGCGAGAAATCTGGCGTGACGCGAGATCTCGCGGGAAATCTGGCGTGATGCAAGATCTCGCGAGAAATCTGGCGTGACGCGAGATTTCGAAAACATAGCCAAGTCGAAAGTGCCCAACGGGCCAATAGAAGTTATCACTTCAAAAAGACATTTTAAGAAACTGGCTTTGTTGTGAAGGTATCTTTATTTGTAATTAAATGACTCAAATTTAAAAACAATCATACAAAAAATAAATTAGATACAACAAAGCATCAAACGCAGTAATATACTTTTATATGCAGATTACTTGAAGCTGTTAAAAATTTACCAAAGAACTCGGTTGTTACAAGCTACAAAACAATATTGACTCTTTGATGTTGGAGTAGAACCTAAAACTTCATATTTCTAAGTTTTTATAAATGTCATCCGCAAGAAACAGTGATAATTTTAACCCTGGTTTTTATTATGAAATTGGTAATACCTAATTGACATATGTAATACTGGACTAATCACAACAGACGCGTGTTTCGTTTTATTCTTTGTTTTTAATTACGTTGTTTCAACTGACAAAAACAACTACAACTTGTTTATTATAATGCTTTTCGAAATTATTAGCCTATGCAAAATTTAAGTTTAACAATGTTTTTTCTATTTACTTGTCGCTTTTGATTGATATGATGTGTCCCTATTTTTCTTTGTTTTCTTTCCTCGTCCAACACAATCATCAAAAATTCTTCGTCGGTGTCCGAGCTGGACGAAGAGCACTGTTCTTCCACGATGATTTTGCAATTCACGGTAGTTGTTACAGTAACAGCAAATCCAGACTAACTGACGGTGAGGTGGAATGCGAGCGCATCCTTCCGACACATGTCGGAACGGTGCGATTCTGATAGATTTAGCCACTACATCGGAATTCCGCGACGGACCGGGTCGGCTCTGCTCGACTCTGATCGTAGAAGTACAGCCGTAGCTTTATAATTACTATCTCCGGGCCCTCCCCAGACTGGGCCACGGTGATTTTGTCCCCTGCCCCTCTCTCTCGTCGGGCCTCAGTGTACATTTGGCCTGCAGTTATCAATATGCGAGTTCATTACTGCAGACGAAGCCTGTCATTAGAACTGAATAGTGTGTGGCCTGTGCAGTTAAACCCAGTCACTTGCCTGGAGATAATTTGAATAAGACCAAAACAGTTTTGACTCTTTATTTTATGTCAATGGAATTTAACCAAAAATAAAAAGCACAACATTCGTTTAAGTTCTTGGTAAAATATGAATTAATTTCCATTATATTAATACCCGAAAATTGAAGTAGGCTACACCCTGTTTTAGTAATTGTAATAAAAGGAGAGGAATGAAATTTATATCACTGTTCCGTAGATGTGGAAAAAAAAACATGTGTGCTTATATTGCCCAAGCGGGCATGTAGCCAGGGGGTGGGCTTACCGGGCAGCAGCCCACCCCGAAATTTCCTGATACAATTTTTTTAAATTAGAATTATAAAATTGCATTGATATAGATATACTGTACAATTAACTTACACTGTAGTGTAATTTTGTGATATGAGTATTTACAAAAGTGTAACGTCTTCAAACCTACAATAATAAATCTATTGTTATAAAAAAAAATATAACATAACAAAAATACAACGCGTGCACAGCGCGCTCGCGGCACGCGGAGTCAACGCCGATATTTAAAGTTCAACCATAATTTTTCTATTGCATATTAGGGCTTGAGACTTTCCAAAAAACTTCCTTGAGCTCTATATTATAATACAAAATTGATTAAAAAGCCAGACTCGAAACTTTGTCACTCAACTTTTTCGGTCGAAGGTTGTAACTCCCGAATGAATGATTTTTTTTTTTAATTCATAACTTTATTCAGAATTTGTTTAAAGACTTGAGACAGGTCTCATTTTCTTCAAAAATGTGTGAAGTTTATTCAGTAAAAATTCCAAAAGGATCCATTGAGATCGACCGAAGTTATAGCACGTTAAATGTAAAAAATCATGAAACTTGTTTTCGCATTTTAGGTTAAGATTGCATTTTTGACGATGTTCCACCATTTTCAGCTTAAAATAAACTTCGTATTCGAATTCAGCATCCTCAAAAACATAAAGTGAAACCAAATTTAGCCATTCACCAAACTCTGGTCACTACCTTGTTATTTTGGGGGGTGGTTGCCGCTCGCCTACTACGTTGACCAATCGTTTCGCAACATACCACTAAATTTAGTAGTCGTATTGTTGTTGGTAGTGTGATAGACAAAATGGCTGGCAAGATGAAAAGAAGGCTCTTACTTTAAGTTTACTGTTTTTATTTTTGACATGTACTATATAATGCGCTCAACGAATTAGTAGAATACAGTTATTGTAATTACACTACCACCAGAATTTTATTTACCGTCAGAAGTTTTGGTCCAGAACAGTTATGTACACTTTGAAAAAACAAATACACAGACTGCTTTTCGACGAATATATTGTATATAATTTTTTGAATTAAATTACTTGAAGCTAAGTAACACAGCTTGCTTCTTTTATGAGAGTGTGCTAAAAAGTAGACTTTATATACCTAAAATTTCAAAATTTTCCCGGACCCCCTCTTGATTGGGGGGGGGGTATTCCATACCCCCAAACCCCCCGTGTGGTTACTATCAATCAGAATCAGCCCACTCCAAACAAAAATCCTATCTACGGCCCTGTGCCAAAGGCAGGTAAAACAAAATAAGTAATACAGAATCTGCTGTTTTATCTGTTATTTTATGCAGTTGGTTGCTATAGCAATGAATATAAAAATGTATATTTATAAGTCACGCCTTTATATTTTTCATATAGGCTAAAAACAGATACTTAGCGTTGTTTCCATTTCTTTCAAATTTACTTACTTAGCTTTATTTATTTAATTAAATTACAAGTGAAAAAACATAAACCAAGACCGGGAGTTGAACCCGGGGCCTTTACGTTTCCGTCGTAATGATCTGCCAACTGAGCTACCCTGATCGCTCCAGATATGGTCGATGTTATCTCACTTGTACGGTTTTACTGCAATTATTGAATTAACAGATTGAATACCTCGTGTATACGACATTGAAAACAATCTCAATTCTTATTTTGCAGCTTACAGTGGTGTTATTATTAAGATTTTATTTTTTTCACTTGTAATTTAATTAAATATCCCTTGTTGAGGAAGTGTGTAAGCGGAAAAAAAATTATTCATTTGTTGAATTATTTTACCGTTTAATTGTTGAATTGTTCGCTTCTAAGGAATTTCATATATTTACTAAATATGCATCATTATAATTCCACCAAGCTTCCTCTTTGCACTTTCCCACGCTTTTCCTCAAAGCATCAAAGTACAAATTAAGAATTTGCATGTTAATAAATTACAATTAATTAAACAAGTTGAAAAACAAGTTGAAATTTATTACTTTACAAACATAATTGGTAGAATTTCGACCCCAGGAGAATATGAGATACTAGTATTTATTATTAGGCCTAAGATAAGTTATAAATATTTATTTAATAATATAAATTTATCACAATTTTATTTATAAAATATATAAAAACTAGTAAATTCCCGTGAAAACTCACATTCGGATTAATAATATACACATCAGAAATACATCATTTATACAAAAAACAACACACTTTATCTAGGCCTTCCTAACTAACTATGCAGACGGAATTTTTAACTCGGTAAATGTGTACAATTATAAGGACTATAAAATTGTAGGAATATTTTTTAAGATTTTGTGTTAATGTATATTATTATGTATATTATTAAAAATAAAAATCTTACCTTTTAATTGCCTTTTATTTCATATTGATAGATCAAATGATTTAGAAGTTATTAAATTATAGGCTATATTATTGATTGAAGTTGTAAACATAACCCCAAAGTATAATCTACGCTAGGTTTTGTTTGAGTATTACAGATGAAGGGTGAAATCAGCTGTTATATTATTAAGTTGTATTATTTCTTCTTTAAATGTCGTACGTACACTCGCTTTTATAGGAGTTGATGTTAGGCCAGTCGGTAGGGGTAATTTTAGACCAAAAGTTCCAGTAATTTACAATACGGCTGATTTTTTTTTTAGATAAGTACATTAAAGTATGTAGATTAACATAAAAAAAGTTTACCAGTCCATCGATTTCCCAAAGTCGAAAAACAAATCAAAAAACATTTTTTTTCCATTTTTTTCCATGAAGATAAATAAAAATAAAAAATACCAGCGTGTAGGGGAAGTATTTTTTAATAAAAAAAGGTCATATGTATTTCTTTCCTCCGAGCAATAGTTTGTCTGGAAAAAATTCGATAATGCACGTATGTATTTTGCAGCAGGGGAAATCACTGAAAGTTGAAATCTCATTCATATATGAAGCGTTGGCTCATTCTAAATTGGCTGAATTTTAATATATCGAATTGAAACTTGACATAGGAGTTAAAATATATATTTTAAACATTTATACTGAGTCTCAGCTTGTTTTCTTGAAAATGACCCGATCTAGAGCCACTTGACTTATCAATGGGTTTCTCGATTTTAGGAGTATCGGACCCACGAACTAATTTTAATCGGCTCCAGTTTAGAAAATTTTCAAAATATCAACCTAAAAGTTTTTTTACAAGTTAAACATATAGATTCAAACAAGATCTAGGAGTATAAACCTTTTTTATTATTTACTTTTAAAAGCACAAGTAACTTAAAAAAGTATAGTTTTCTACCTTTTTAGATTTTTCATCAAAACGCTTGAGTTGATCAGCTGCAGTTTAGTCAATTTTTTAAATATAGTTTTTAAAATAAGTACGGTACATAGCAAAAAAACAATTGTGTTTGTAACTTCTGTACCAATTTTTAAATCGATATGTTCAAAAATGTCGAAAATGGAGTCGTTGAATCCAAAAGTGTTATAGTTAAAACGAGATAGGTAAAACAAAAGACTATTTTCAAGCGCCTCGTTTTTAAAAATAACATGAAAAAAATCGTTCATACTTACTAAGAATATTTATACTGGTGTACTCAAATTGTAAAACAAATTTGGTGTTGATATTCCAAAAATTGACGAAACTGGAATAGATTGAAATTAGCTCGTGGGTCTGGTACTCCTAAAATCGAGAAACCCATTGATAAGTCAAGTGGCTCTAGATCGGGTCATTTTCAAGATAACAAGCTGAGACTCAGCATAAATGTTTAAAATATATATTTTAACTCCTATGTCAAGTTTCAATTCGATATATTAAAATTCAGTCAATTTAGAATGATCCAACGCTTCATATATGAATGAGATTTCAACTTTTAGTGACTTCCCCTGCTGCAAAATACATACCTGCATTATCGAATTTTTTCCTGACAAACCATTTTTCGGAGGAAAGAAATACATATGATCTTTTTTATTGAAAAATACTTCCCCTACACGGTGGTATTTTTTATTTTCCTTTATCTTTATCCCAGCTTGAAATATTAAGGATAATCGAAAAAAAAAATCGAAAAACATTTTTTTTGGGAAATCGATGGACTGGTAAACTTTTTTTTATGTTAATCGACATACTCTAATGTACTTATAAAAAAATCAGCCGTATTGCAAATTACTGGTAGTTGTAACCTACACCGACTGGGCTATGTTGGGCTATTCGATTTTTCCTTTTGTGCATTTGGAACTAGAAAAAACCCCACAATGTTATCAAATGAAGGAACTACAGGTTTGTGACACTCTTAAACAGATGCAGTATTACGAACGAAACTACTATCACTACGGAACAATATGTCAGTAAAATTAGGTCTAGATTCAGAATTAATTAGACGATATCTCGAAAATCAATTTGTTTCTGGTCCAATATGCACATCCGAAGATTTCCTCGTCCACCGCAATCTCGGAATAGGCCTAACGATCCCAAATCGGAATGTTTGTCTTTTCGTAATCGTTGTAACTTCGATTCAACGAATCCTATTTAAAATCTCAATTTCGTCCGAGTTTTAGAACATAAAATTCCGCCTCGAACGAGTGTGAAAAGCAATAAGTTTTATTCAGAAATAAAGTAAATAATTCGACCACGCAGCTGAACCGCTGACGTGAGTGGAGCAAATTTCCAAAATTAAGTTTTAGGCCTGTGTTTTAGGGTTTCAACCAACAATTTGGGAAATAGATGTAGTCACGACGGTGCTGAATAGCTGCAAAATGCTTCGCACGCCATCCCGCATATTGGGAGTATTTTCAATACAAAATGCATTGCGTGCTTCGCACGCCATTCCGCATATTGGGAGTATTTTCAATTCACAAAGCTTTGCGTGCTTCGCACGCCATCCCTTATATTGGGAGTATCTTCGGTACACAATGCATTGCGTGCTTCGCACGATAACCCCACGGTAACATCTACCAAATGGCTTTGAACCGGGCTACTTTTATGGTATTTTAAGTTTTGATCGATTTTGGGGGAACCAAGCGAGCTGTAAGGTCGCGTAAAAAAAACATAATGTGCAGAATAAGATCCTACTTTTAGATTTGTAGAAACAACTATAGAAAAAGAATCATTCTCGTTGGAAAAATCTCAAAAAATAGTAACTTCCGGTCAAAAAACGTGCTTCCGGTTGTTGGATTTTTTTGGCTAACAAACTCGTAGACAAACAACATGTGTACCAAATTTGAACCGAATCGGACTTAAAACGCGGCCGCTTTTATGTCATATATGATTTTTAATGACACCCCAAAACGTGATCTGGGGGCCATGATCGGTGCTCATTTGCTACTCCCGACCTTGGGTCTTACCATAAGGGCCACTGCAATAGCTCATTTTTCCTACGGAAATTCGCTAATAATGGATATCGAAAGTCGACACATTTAAATCTTCGCCTAAAGTTATTGCAAAGCGCCTAAGATTTTCCGTTTAGTCATGCACAGTTAATTGCAACGACGACCGACAAGTCGTTAGAACGATTCGGCCCGCTATCCTCGGACACCCTTTATACCAGATAGGATGCCCCCCTACTCTCTTCCTCGCCAATTCGATGTCCCAGTTAAACATATCGGTGAAACCAAATCACGTACTCTTTCTGTTTATAGAATTATGACTAACAAAGAAAAGAAAGGAACTGTATGGGACCTACAAATACAGGCTACAGTACATACATGGTTGTAGTGTTGAGTCGTCTACTGAATCATTCATGACCTTTCTTGCTTGGCCTACCTAATTTCGTATCAATACTTTTCTAATGAATGCTTTACGACGGTACAATGGTTAATACTAGAGGCGGTCCTGTTTTGCAAGTAGAAGATGTGGCATTGGTTCCTCTTAATTCGGCGTAGCTGTAGCGGTACGAATCTTTGAGGCCTGTGAAAGGACGTGTTATCCACAGGCCTACCGGTAACGCAACCCATCTCGACTCTCTTTCGGGTATATTAGTCGCAAAAGAGAACCTTATTGCACAATCTTCGAATCTTTACACCCCCCATCTGGGGCGCGAGTAATCATTTAAAATCAATAGAATATATTCTGTTCAAGTAAAGTATCATCATATATTTACCTGTTCAGAAATGTACAGAGAACATTCCTG
>JAGFPH010000274.1:394106-413547 GCA_018207615.1 Philaenus spumarius | reverse complement strand
TTTGTTGGCTAAGTAACATATTTCTAAATCTACAATAACATTCCCTTTCTGTGTTTCTTCTGCCAAACAACTACAACATGAAACAAAAAGTTTGTAATTAGTTGGTTAAGAACCATATTTTTAAATATTTATCTTTGAAGAACTACTGTTAGGGCTAGTAGGCCTACTATGATTACTAGTTCCCTATTACTTGAGGTTATACCTATATCTAAATTAGAATCGGAACCAACACTATGAATGTTTCCAGTAAACTTTATTCTACCAAAATGTTTTATTCTAGGCATTTTCACACTATAAAAAGTTACTATCACAGTATTTACACTGTAAAACAATTACACAGTAAAATCAGTTTATTTGTTTATAAAAAACTAAAAACATAATATGATATCTGTTTGTCGTTTAAATGTTTTGCAAAACACTGAATGAATTAAAATACCTAAAATATGGTTCAGCAATGGTTATACTATAACAAATGCACAATTACAATACTATTACTATTAAATATTAGATGTAATCAGTATAGATTTTGTTGTAACCTTAGAACTTGGGACACCTAATTACTTTATGTGGACAAAATTCAAGGGCGCTGTTTTAAGAATGTGTAATTTCATTCCAATTCTTAGATTTTTATAATTTGCTAATTAGAGTCTGTTGATTTTTAGTAAAGAATCGTTTGTCTTGATATTTTGGATCCTTTTGCAATAATCATACCAAACTCCCTCCTTTGCAACTGCGATACACATAAATCTTCAGGTAAATATCTAGTCGAGCTTATAACGTAAATACATACAACATTGTTGGAAACAACACTGAATAAAAACATTTTAATAAATATTAACTTTTTCAATTAAAAAAGACATTAATACCATACTACTCAATCGATGAGTTAATTCTACAATAACATTACAATGTTATATTCAGAACTATGCAAAATTACAATATACCTAACTATCCTTTTGTTTAAATATTATTTTATACAAACGTCATCTGATCACTAAGTTATCAGGAGAAATATCAATTTATAAGACTCTAATATTTTCTTGTTGACATTTTTGCTGTTTTTTTATGATAAACTTAGATTTTTGTAATTTGTTTCTACAATCATTTGATTCATGTTCTCTTAGCCTTTATTTCCGAGTGGTTTCTTCTTGTCTCTAAAATATAACTTATCTCATTTTTGTTTTAACTTAAAGCTAGAGGTTTTTTTAAAACATAATGAACGGTGCTTTTAGAATTATATATTTAGTTATTGTTACTATAGGTTTAGATATATTTGATTAACATTGAAGTTTGTGCTTTATTAATAATATTAATACAATTTTTAAACCGACGTTTTAATTTAAACGTAAAACTACCTGTTATTTTCAATAACTGTCTTCATAGTTAGGTGCTATTTATGTTTTTCTAATTTAAACATCACAATAAATGTGTAGGCTACATTGTTATGTTTTGCATTCGACATTATTATCCTTATGGTAGAATTAAAATATTTGTTAAAGTAACTATGAAATTGTTTTGAACTTCAAATTATGTATGGTGCTCAAATAGCCAATGTTTATATACTGTATTAGTTTTGGTTTAGAATAATACTTGTTTTATACTGTACATAAGTTAGTTTGTTACATTTAAAGAAAGTTGTAAAGAAAGAAAATAATAATTTTAAGTATTTGGTTTGAAATTTAGAATTTTGTACAATATGTTTTGTTTTTATTGTTATATTTATTGTTAAATCGTAGAATATTGTTTAACAGTGTGATTTTCAAGTATATATAATCAGTAACGTGTTAATAACCAAATCGATAACATATTCATCAACGTTTTTATATAATCGAGTTTCCATTTAACTGACACTGATGTGTAATCAAGTTCCCATTTTGTACGATGTAAAGATAGGGTTTTATCAGATTGATGCTATTGGTTTAGTTTGCAAAGATACGGGAAATTAGTCACAACTAAAATAAGGTACCGTATGCAAATTGCTGTACATTTATAATACAAGATGTGTTGCGTTTCTTCAAAACTTTTAAATTTAAATCTTTTTTTAACAAAAAATGTTTATTTTGAAAATTCTAATAATTAATTTTACTTGCATCGAAGAATTACAATTAATATTGTTTAAACATAGTATCTTGACTTTTCAAAATAAGTCAAATTTATACATTGTATATTTAAATAGTTGGGATGAGATTTTAACTTTGTTTTTTATTTATTTGTATTGGAATTATAATTGTTTATTTATGTAGAGAGCAACATATATGGCACTTTAAAAATAAATCATTTAATTTCAAATAATTTAATACAAACTGTGTTTTTGTAGTTAAGATTGTGTTTTAAGTTTTTTATACCCCTAAGAGAATTGATCCAGAGTTCGTCGATGAAATTGTCAAAGCCTGCTGCATTTTGCACAATTTCATACGCAGCGGAGACGGAATAAATTATGAAGATACTGAAACTCACTCCTTTCCTGATGTTGTCAGTGCTGGGCACGGTCCTCGAGGAACAGGAGCAGAAGTACGCAATTACATTGCAGACTATTTTTTTAACGAAGGAGCAGTTTTGTTCCGGAAAAACTATATGTTCTAGTGGGAACATTGGTCGCTGTAGAGGAACTCACACGCTTTGTCCCATAACTTAACGGTGGTTGACGGATTGACCGCTTTGTCCCATCCATAACATAACGGTGGTTGACGGATTGACCGCTTTGTCCCATCCATAACATAACGGTGGTTGACGGATTGACCGTGTACCAGTTCAATAAACTTGTCCTTATCAATCATTTTTACAAATCTTAAAAACAGCAACTGCAAATATCACCACGCAGCTACTTATAATCCACACTGTTTGAACGCTTGCTCAAGAATGTACGTGTTTCCTTTTCCTATCAACTTCCTGGTAGATAGAGCTCGCCATAGGCGTAACCAGGGGGGGTTTTGGGGGTTATAACCCCCCCATTGTAAAAAATATTTCGCACTTTGTTTACATTAAAATACGCTCTTAAGAGTAACTTGATTTCAACACGTATGCAAATGTTAAGCTACAATAAATTATCAATATAATATTGCTAATATTATCTTTGGTCAAATTGAGCACTGGCACTTTATTTTGTATAGATGCAGTGTAGTGTATCAAAATATAGTATCTAGAGGCAGCACACAGAGTTTTGTCCGCCACGGATTATTTGCCGTTGCCGTCATATTAACAACAGTGGCACGAAATAGAATATTGAGCATACATAGCCTATTTGTCGGAAAAATAAACGATCAGTCTATTTACTGCTAACGTTAGCTGTGTAGCCGCTAGTACCACTACACTATCCTTCAGCAGCGTGTAGAAACCGACTTTCTTAAATAATTGAAAAATGTTTCTTCTAGTTCCTCAAATCAGGAAACAGTATAGAATGCTCCAAAATCTTTTCTTCTTTTATTTATTGATTGGATGAACCCAAATATGTATATTTTTTTGCTTTCTTTTCAATCTGCAACGGAATAACAATAAAGCGAGAGTTGTGCTCTCTTTTCATATCAATAAAACATCAAAAGAAATAATATATTACATAACACACTTCGTGATTAATGAACTAGAGTTTAATGAATCCGAATAAAAATTTTAGACGGCATCGGAAATTTTACCGCGTGGTCACTTTAAATTTTATGAGCGTGTGTGTTCAAGGCCTATGGGGTTAGAGGCAGCTCAAGGAAAGATTTGGCGGGGGATGAGTCATGTTTGCTATTCTAAAATGGCCTGAATCACAGTTATTAGAAGTGGAAAGTATACAATCCTATGTCATTTTAAAGTATTTTGGGAAGCCTAAAAGTGTTATTTTGAATTTGAATTTAAACATTTTTTCCATGCACCCCCCCCTGGTTGTTGTAACCCCCTCCATATGGTGTCGTCCTGGTTACGCCTATGGAGCTCGCACCTGGCACCTGCATGTGAACGTGCATATTTCCGGCAGCATGCTGCTGGTTTGCGTATTCTATGCATATATGTGAACGCTCAAATTTAAAATGATGTGTTGTCGACTTACCGAAAATACGCACCTACAGAGTGTAGACCCGACCTAACAAAAAGCATCAGTTACATAGCAGTCGTCTCGCCTCGCCTCTAGTTTCACGAGATCAGTCTCGTTCCCGTTTACTGGTCCCAGCAATCGATTTACTTTCACTTGTCTCAATACCAGTGAAGTAATTAATGGGACCAATGGGTCTCCTAAATAATTTAGATTAAATTGACCAAAACTTGAATAAAATTGAATTATATATGGGATTTGGTATTTAACCTTTATAGTTGTATTAATAGTTACATTATTGTTAAATTTGAAATGAGGAAACAATAATTTAGTATAGCTTAGACCCCTACTGAAATATAAAATGTTTTCTACCAACTGATATATGAGTTTTATTTTGCTACCACATCAATTCAAAATTACTTGATTACTAGGCCTACAATTTAATTTATAAGGCAAGGAGATTTAAAACGGGAAAATATTTACTCTAAGCTTCAAAGTTTTATAATATATATAGGCCTATACATCCTCTCTCCCTTACGAAGAGGCTCCACCTGAAAGTTTGCCATAGGTCCCTCGACCTAAAGTTACGCTACTGCTCAAAACCATATTACATAGTAAAAACTTAAGTGAAAAGTTGAAAAATGGTACTTCAGTGTTTTCTGTACTGTAGGCTACTGTAATAGGTACGCCTATATGCAGAAGGCAGTCGGTAGAGGAGTGGGATGAACGATGTACGTTTCAATGTTTATTTAACCAATATATGTTTGTATTGAGTTGTTGAACCGTGTTAGGCCTAGAGTGTAAGGCGGACGGTAGTATCGCGCTGTTTTTACCCACCTCGTAACGTAGCTTGCCCTCCTTTATTATAATGTTATGAAATGTACGACACGGACATAGATTGAGGATCATCGTACGATGCTACACACGGAATTTCAAACACTTACAATAAACCTTTCGAAAGATGAAGGGGATAAAAGTGCCAATTTTATTACTCACTCACCATGGATGCGGAGACTCGACTTTTGGCATGATTATAGGCCTTCGGGTATTTGTACAAAGTTCAAACGCTCTAATCAGGGATAGGGTACATTTTTTAACGTTTTCTCATTGTGCTTAACCTAATTTGAAGTCAAAACTCATTCTGAATAAAAACATAAATGTGCAAAATCAATGCCACGTCTCTATGGTATCTATAGCCCGTCTCAGGTTAACTTGAGGCAAGGGGGGTGGGTAATTAGGGTGTTTCAACCATCATAAAACTGACCCTTATTAATGCCGCCTGAGTGAACCTGTAGGACACTGAAGTATAAAATTTCAATTCTGTATGTCTTAAGTGAAAATGAAAAAAACGTTATCATATTTCTTTTCATGATACTTTCCTGATAATTTTGGTACCAAATTTGATTACATTTGGCAAACTTTGAGCTGTACTAGCATTATAAACTTTCTTAGTTGAATTAAAATTGCTAATATGGTTTACAACAATAAAGCCACAAAAATGTACTAGTTAAGTTCATATTTAAATATGTAATAAATAAATCATTTTTTGAGAATTAATACCCCTTTATCATTAATAATAAAAATTTAATTTTGTAATTTCTTGTATTGAAAACAAAGACTCAGTTACAACACTTCAAGTCGGCCGATTAACATGGAACAAACACACAATTGTTTGTATTATGATAAATAACGATACAGTATCGAATTTTTTCTTAATGATTATTTATTACATTTTTAAATATGAACTGCTCTAGTACAGTTTTGTGGCTTTATTGTTGTAAACCGTATTAGTAATGTTGATTCAACTAAGAAAGTTTATAATGCTAGTACAGCTCAAAGTTGGCCAAATGTAATCAAATTTGGTACCAAAATTATCAGGAAAGTATCATGAAACGAAATATGATATCGTTTTTCATTTTCACTTAAGACATACAGACTTGCAATTTTATACTAGAGTGTCCTACAGGTTCACTCAGGCGGCATTAGTAAGGGTCAGTTTTATGACGGTTGAGACCTACCCTATATATAATTACCCACCCTCCTTGCCTCAACTTAACCTGAGACAGGCTATAGAGGCGGATCCATTGCATAATTTTGGGAGGGGAACTTTCTGGGGAGGGGAGGTTTAGAGAATATGTACCTTTAAAATTATCAAACCAAACATAACCAATTTAGGAGCATTTTCAAGTTAAAATTTTCCTTCAGTATTTTATGTTTTTTGCAAGATTTTTATGACAGGCTTATTATTTTAAAACTCCACAGAGGCCAATTGTCTTAAAAGAATCATTTTAAATCTTACTATTCAGATTTTGTATAATAGTTGAATAGTAAACCTTTTAATTATTTGAACAGAACTACAGATGTAGACTACTAATAATTTTTTTTTTACAACTTTGACTTCAAAAAAACAAGCTTGATACTAATTGTAAATGAACAGGTGACTTTTTAGCTAAAAATAACAACATTTGAAGTTACATTTTTATTGATTGTATAAACCCTATAGAAAAATTCTATGGTTTTCTCCTGATTTTTCGAATCTCTCAATCACTTCGTTGGGTTCAATAGGTAGGCTATATCGTGGTGTATATATAAGAGAGCCAATCTAACCAACCTTTTCTGAACCATGGTAGTTCTTGTCCACTACTTCAAGTGCATTAAGGGCCGCATTGATAACGCTGAAAACCAGGCGTTAAATTCCCAAGTTAGACGTTGAAAGCGAGTTGTCAACACGGGAAACATGTTGTACATCGGGTTTTAGAGGCGTTGTCAACATGGCGTCACTCACTTCCAAGATGGACACCATTCAGTTAGGCTGTCTAGGTGTATTAAAAATAGTACAAACATATGAGGAATTGTGTAGGGGGAAGGGTAGACGATGGGGCATTGTCTCACCAACCTCATTCCAGCATTTAGTTCTTTGACTTACGTCATAAAGAGACTTATCCTTAATCCCATCTCCCATAGACTGTAATTTTGGTTATATATAAAGGGATACATAATTTATAAACTTGGTTATAGGGCATTTTCCACCAACATGATACGAAAAAAAGAAACATCAATCACTCATTATAAATTAAACTTCTCAGTTATTATAAAATAAACTATTACGTACTTTCACAACGGTTTCAACAGCGTAACTGTCGTACAACAAAGACTTATTTTGGGTTCGATTGGACTGAAAGGGTTAAGAAAATAAATAAAAACATCTGCTGACCTTGGGATGAGTTGTCTTTCCCTCCTTATCAGTCCTTTTCTCTGAGCTGACCGTTTTCAAAAGTTCTTCAATGACTATAAAAACCACAGTAAACTTTCTCAACTTGTTTATACAACATTTTATGAAAAAACCCATTAATTAAGGTGATGGTTTATTAAACGATTTACTCAACTTTCAACTAAAAACATCATTTTTCCATCTTTTTGTTTTTGCCATTTCCGATGAGACTATCTGAGCTACAAGGACCAGCCTTAGCTCAAATTGAAGCTTATTGAATTCCCTATAACTTCCATATTCTTGACTTTTCTGTAGGATGTGTAATTTTGCCGGTATCCATCTAGAAACATATAGAAAACTTAGAATTTTAACTTTTTGGAAAAAAGGTCAATCTCTGAAAAGCCGTATCTCCGTAACTGTTTAACTTACAAAAACGATTTTCATCTCTTTTTGTAGCAAATTTAATATACTTTTAAAAAGCTAAGAACACATTTTTCCACAAAACGCATAGTTTAAAGAGATATTTTACAAAAACCGAAAAAAGTTCGAAAAAATCACCGTTTTTCGACCACCATTCTGCGAGCACAGGTTTTTTAGGGTTGTAAATCTGGATTTGTAGTCCCAGTTATGGTCCGAAACACCTTTCCAAAAATCATTAATGTTCCATGTAATGTAAGTTCACGTATGTTTTGTGTAACATTGACTGGGCTAAATATGTACCTAAGATATTTGCCATCAAAATGTATTCAAAAAACGGCTTCATATTTTCTTTTTTTTTATAGGTTTGGGGGGGACGTTCCCCCAGCCCCCCTCCCCCCGTGAATCCGCCACTGACGGTATCCAAAACGTTTCTGCTCATAAAATTAGCGTGACCGAAAATACGTAGCCTATGTGTGAAGACCTTTCGCCAGCATATAGGTCTACATCTTAAGGGGAGTCCGCTAAAATATTTTTTTATTTCACTTTTTTATTATTGTTAATTATTATAATGTGAAAACTACTCTTTGCAATGGTATCATTGTTTTTTTTTTTTTTTGTAGTAAAATTAGAAGTTAGATTAAACAAATATTTATCCAGCAAAATAGCTCACTGGATGATGAAGGCTTTGGCAAATATTGGCTTGCATTGCAGTACGCTGTATCTATATATATATAAGCCAAAACCCACTGACTCACTCATCACGATTTCTCAAAAACTACAGAACGGATTGGAATGAAATTTGGTATGTAGCTTCCTCTAGGGCCATAGGTGCTCACTAAGAAAGGGTTTGAAAAAATTCGAAATTTTAGGAGGGGGGTTTGGGGGATCAAAGTTATTAAAAAACGACTTCTTCAAAACTACCGAATGGATTGGAATGAAATTTGGTATGTAGCTTCCTCTAGGGCCATAGGTGCTCACTAAGAAAGGGTTTGAAAAATTTTGAAATTTTAGGGAGGGTTTGGGGGGATCAAAGTTATTAAAAAACGAGTTCTTTAAAACTACCGAATGGATTGGAATGCAATTTGGTATGTAGCTTCCTCTAAGGCCATAGGTGCTCAGTAAGAAAGGGTTTGAAAAAATTCGAAATTTTAGGAGGGGTTTGGGGGGGATCACAGTTACTAAAATCATAATTTCAGATCTTTTATTATTATGACGATAGTGCTTTTATTATTTAAGATCTATATATATAAAAGCCAAATACCACTCACTGACTGAACACTTAAAAAGAATACAATTACGTTAAAAAGACTGAAAATACCAACCACCACGGGCAACGCCGTACGGGTCAGCTAGTAGAATATAACAGGGAGAAAGGAGAAGGGGCGAGTAGGCAATACGGTAGCAAAATTTATATTTCCTTAATTTTTAATTATAAACCTCTCTCGGGTACATTTTTTTTAAATTGTAAATTTATTGTTCCTTTTTCAATAAAGATACACAAATAATAATAACAAGTTGTACAAAAAAGACTAACTTTAACAAAATATTATAAAAACTAAAAAAATTTTATATCTGGAATAACACATAAAAACACCTATATCTACATACATAAACAAATTACAGTTAATAATTTTACAAAAACATTACTTTTGCATACAAAATTATAAAGTCAACTACATTAATACACAAAAACATACGCACATCATCACGCATAAAAAAAACCGCAAATAAAAAGGAGACAACAAAAGCCACCTCTAAGGCTAGGTCTGTGTAGACGATTGCCGAAAAAAAACAAAATTAATTTTATAGATTACAGAATTAAAGCGAACATGTTACTTAAAAATTATACTTAAAATATTACCTAACTAGTGAAGATCGCAAAATGTTAAACATGTATATCAAAAGATAAAATTTCATAATTACAACTGTGGGTATAATTTTGACTATTTGTAATAAGAAATCAACCTCTGGCAGTTCAAGCACCACTTTCTTAATTTTTTTAGAAAACTCTTTTTGTAAAAACTGTATTTAATATAATTTGGTAACTGGTTAAATGTTCTGGGTGCGATGAACTCAAAAGTTTTGGTTAGAAAAGTAAAATTTGGTTTTGTAATATTTAAATTCGACGAATTTCTAAGTTTTATCTTATAATCATTAACCATACTTGGAATATTACCGCTTCTTATATAAAAAACAGCTCCATTACCTTATAAATCCTACATATACTTTATTGGCAATATCCCGAGTTCCACAAAAAGTGGTTGGGAATGTTCATAGAGACCGTTTTTATATTAATTTGGCAAATACCGCCCCACAAAGCAATTCCATGTATTCTACTATGAAACAATTTTTTTTTTTTATAATAATAATACATAATAATGTTTATGTACATAATGTTTATAATACATAATAAACAGATTCAGTTTAAGAACAACAGAGCAAACTTGTTATAACCACTCCTACGTGGTACTGATGAAGGTACATTTACTTGTAAATGTACTACTCGTAGAGATAGTAAAGTAAGAAAAGTGTTGTTTATTTATCAGTATTTTTGAAGACAAGTCTTAGCCGAGTGGATGCGTGGCTTCTTCCTGATCAGAATATACAGGGTTCGAATCTCGGCTGGAGACCAGGTAGCTTTTATCTGCATGTGGTTTGAGGTTAGGAGGACGGAAATAAAGCAAACGGTGGTTGGCTCGCTCCCAAGCAGACGGGATATGGCTAGTTACCTGGTCTCCGGCTTGGGATGTTTTGCATACTTTTACTAAAATATTTATATATGTATATGTATTTTTTAAAAACCAACGAAAATTTGTGATGTTAAAGTTTGTTTCTTTTCGCCAAAGTTTGCATTTCATCTTTGATGCATGTTTTCTCAGCTTCGGCTACTCCTAGAAAAATTTAATTTTTACAGAATATTTAACCTTTATTTAATCTAGTGTTTCTTGCAAGGATTTAACGAAAATGTAATATTTAACATCGTTAAAAATTTTGTATATACTTTTTTCATAATAAAAGTGGTCGTGTGGTTTCCGATAATATTCTAAATTAACTAAAATCCTTGCATGAGGAACTAAAACAAAGCGTATTTTTCAAAATAAAATAAAAAATATATTATTATTGTTTATGCTCGCCATACCGACTATTGTTTATTAAATAAACTTGTTGAACTTACCGTCCAATAGTGAAATTTCACACGTCCAACGACGGCCGTTTCGGCTATTCAGCCATTATCAAGTTAGGACCATTGTCCTTCGTCATTAATAAAAATAAAAACACATAGTACACTTAAAAACACACACACGAGTCCACAATTACAAAATACACGCTCGCACATTTTAATGTCCGTGTGGTTAGATCACTGTCCACGGCTAGACTGTCGGTGTTACGTCTGTGCATAGTTCTTACCTGTATTTGTTTTTGCAATGTCTATTACCAAGTCGAATAATGGGTTGACGAAGGACAATGGTCCTAACTTGATAATGGCTGAATAGCCGAAACGGCCGTCGTTAGACGTGTGAAATTGGACGGTAAGTTCAACAAGTTTATTTAAAAAATACATCTCTTTCTGGTCTCAGTCCTGAGATAAGTTGCAAAAAGCAGGCTTTTGGCAAGATTTTTTTCCTTAAATCATTTTTCATATTCATTTTTAAACTGTCTTCAATGTTCATTACTGAATCCGTTTAGGAAATCAAATTTGCCAAGACGAAAACAACTTATTCTGCTGGCCAAAGGACTGTTTTATGGAAGAGTTTGTGAGATTACGGTATACTACATATCGTTATAGAGTCGTAAGGTAATTCTTGTGCGGGTGTCTTGTGGGGCAATAGGTATAATTAATTAATATTTTTTAAACCTAGGCCTTTGTAGAATGCCAAATACTAGTAGTTCTGTGAACAGTAGACCGCGTTCGTTGAAATAACAAATGTGGGTTCGAGCTTAGGTTAAAAATAGTGTGCCAGTAAGGAAGTAAGCAGAAGGTTTAGCTAGTGAAACATTATTTTGCAATTCCCGGGGTTTCTAGTACTCGTTTTTTTCTTTTCTTGAGCTTTAACTGCTAAAGATTTTCTTTTAGGGGGCATTGTGTTTTATTTAGGTTAATAATGCGTAAGGTATAAATATAGCTAAAAATATCGCGGTATTGAGGCAAAACATAGAATTAAATATTTACATACTTAAATAACTAAAACTTAACAATGTATTTATAGTTCCATATAATATTAAAATATTAGAAATAATGAAAACAAACGATGTTAAAGCGTCAACCCATGTACGAACACCAACACTTCCCACGCTGTCCAACGGTCAGGTTTCATTTGTTTCATCTCATTTTGTAATTAAAATAAAGCTAAGTCAAATACTTTTACGAAATTTACAATGATAATTTACAAGTACTATACAGTTTAATTCTTTGATTTATCCTCTACACTTTCTTATTATTATATGCCATGTTTTGGCAAAGGATATATTCCTAAATTACTATTCAAAACAGGCCTAGTTTTGTTAGCAGTCTTGTAGAAGGAACATACAAACTGGTGCTTTAAAAATAAGAAATTTGAAATTGATCAATATTTTTGTACAGTTCTATTTAGAACTAAATTACGAAACTTTTTTACATTTATGAAAAATTTACAAAAAATTTTTACTAGTTTTTATGTAGGCCTAAAATTGAACTTTTTCCTTTCATTACTGAACATGCTTGTTTCTTGAGCTAATAACATTGTTAATTTTACTTCAATCATTTTTTTTTAATGGCATATATGAATTCTTTAGACCTTTATCTACAAAAAAGCTATGTAACACTTTTGAATTAGTTTAGAATAAACGTATAAAAACATGGTTGAAATACAAAAACTTGGACGATTTTTTTCAAATTTGAAGTTTACGGCCATGTTGTGAGCTTACCGTTTGAGATACGAGAAAAACTCAAGAATATATTTTTTTTTAAATCCAATTTGCTACCCGCAAAATGTTATTATTTTTTAAATTCGACTTACGGTTAAGCGACAAACTGGCTTTGGAAAAAAGCTTACACTGAGAGAACCGGTCCGGCCGCCATTTTTATTTTATGTAAGGGGTTAAAACTGAAAAATGGAAAAAAATCGTATATATTATACAACGTATAATCGCGTGCTAACGTAGCGAGCGCAAATTTGTTTTTATTTGGCCCCACGCTGCGACGTCAATTATACAACGAATCTCCTGTTCGAGACTTCTTTTGTTGTATAATAAGTTACAACACCTACTGGAAGCCTTTAGCCAAACTTTTATCTTTAGCTTAAGTGATGCAGCTGGGTGTCTGATACCTATTTCTATAAGTATTTCGACTGAATCTAACACTTTAAAATAGCTTCCAGAAATTTATAAGTTTACTAGCTCTGAACTTAATTTACGAGAACTCTTGATTATTTCTGATCTCAGGGAAGTGAGAACAGTGGAACAGCCCTTATAACTTACCTTATTTGTGCTTTGATTATTTCTACAGCTAAACACATTTATTTGACTATTTCTAATAAAGGAAAATCTCATGAATGGATAACCATATAACAGGTAATTGATTACCTGTTATATTGTGTTATATTGTTGTGCTCAAATACATTTCCTAATCTAATATTACAACATTGCCTTCTTGTACTTCTGTTTTTATTGTTTAGACCTTTGCCTTCCCTTCCTTCCAGACAGTCGGTCACCAATCTCCCTTTGTTTTCGCTCGGTCTACTTTTATACCGGCTGTGTTTACGAACAAAAACTTTCTCTGTACCGTTATAATTTACTGTTAGGCCTACAGCTGATTTCTTAAATTTAACTTTATTCGAGCTTAGTGTTCTACCAGCATTAGACGTGTTATGGTTTCTGTATATTCCTCCGATTGAATTACGTTTATTATAGTTAAAGTTTCTATTATACTTTGTATTAGGACTACAGTGTTTATCGTTGCGTGAGTTTAGTGCAATGATATTTACGTTACAACGTTCAGTTCGTTTTGGATTTTCGAAAAATAGCCTCTCTCCGCAATTATCTGCCGCCTGTGTGTTTGGAATCTTAACCTCTGCACACTTTAAATCGATTTTACTTTTTTTTATTTTTAACATTCGCGAATGTTCATCGTTTGTTTCTTTTGAACAATTTTTTCCGATGACATTTTTATTTAAAAATCTTACTTTTTGGCTTTGGGAAGGTTGCATTTCTTTTGATACAATTTTCCTGTCCCTATTACCTAACTTCGGTCTATTTTCGATAACCTGAACTTTTTCTACGCCTAACTTTATCTCCTGACCTTTTTCTTCGTCTCCTACGCTACTCCCCACTGAAGTTTGTTCCGTACATCCTTTAACTTCGCTTATATCGTTTTGATTACTTATAATTTCTTTTACCTGACTTGAATTTACTGTTTCTTTATTTGTTATTGAACTTTCTTTATTTGGTTGGTTTGGTGTCAACCCTTTAAAATTTTTTCCATGATACCGTGACGTTAGGCTGAAACATTTTCCCTTAATTTCCTTTATCGCCTGCTTTCTGTCTATGAATGGTAACTGGATAGTTTTCTCCACTACATTTAATATGATAAATCGTTTATCCATATTAATGTCTGCTTGCATTTCATATAAGAAATCGCAACCCAATATTACACGTGATTTCAACCCTTTTACGACTAATAGTTTTACTTCTACGGTTTCTGACGCTAATTGTATTTTAATCATTATTTGCCTAGTTACTTTTTGTACTCGACCTTTTAATGCTGTTACAATTTCAATGTTAGATGCCGGTAACTCCATAATTTCTACATATTCCGCCTTCAATTGCTCTAGGTAATCGAATTGTATTACACTTATTTCGGCCCCTGTATCTATTTCTATGGCCGCCGGATTATGCCCTATCTTCGCGTAAATAGTAGGAATATCTTCAATGACTACTTCTTGAATACTTTTTTCCCCTTTATTACTTAATAGATCATCCCTAAGGTTGTAATGTATCCGGTTAACAAGTTTATTCTTAGAAATTACTTCACCGCTACTGTCGTAACTCTTCGTCGCGGGTTCTATCCTAGCGTGTGCCTTATCTTTTTTTATATTAAAATTTTTTAATCTATTATTATTATTTTTAATCAAATTTCTTGTATATTTTTTATCTACAGCTCGCTCGTTCCGAAATTCCGTTAATCCTTCGCAAGCCTCACTTCTTAGTTTTTTGGCCGTTGATTTTGATTGGGTTTTGACGGAGAAGGTCTATTGGAACTTGGGTGTGCGGTGTTGTTAGGGTTTTGAACATAGGATCGTTGGGAAGGTGGGTTATTATAGGTTTGGTTAGGCCTACTAGAATTTATTGTATTATTTATATTCCGGTTCCCTCTTCGGGCTTCGTCCATCATATCTATTTGATTTAGAAAATTTATAGCGTCTTTAATCGTTTCGCTTGGCTTTCCCATGCATGCTAACTTTATCTGATCATTAAAATGTTGTAAAATGGTAAATACTAAGAAACCTTCCGGGAGCTGCGGTTCTAAGTCGCTGGCTTGATTTACAATCCGACAAAAATAATCGGTCCGTCTTATATTACTTGGTTCAAAATATTTTCCATTCTCGATTTTATTTCTCACAATTTTTTGTTTTTGTAATGACCAATAGTTCGCTAAAAAAGCTGCGCGAAATTCTACATATGTACTTGTGGCCGTTTTCATAACCGTCCACCATTCTTTTGCCGATCCGAAAAGATGACGTTCCGCCATTTTTAACTTCTCCGGCTCTCCTAAAAACGGGTTTAATTCCTCCATTAAATTTTCCAGCTCCCTTATAAAAGTTCTCGGACGCTCCCTTGAGTTTCCCCAAAATTCTAGTTTTACCGCCTCGCTTTCGTACCTATTTGCTATTTGCATCACCTTTCTGCCTATTGTCCCTTGACTACCAATTTCCCCTAACTTCTGTTCTCTTTTCGCAACTCTCTTATCTACAACCGCAAATTTTTGATCATTGAGTTTATTTGTATCCCTACTCGCGCTTTCTAATACTTGAATTGTCCCAGTAATATCTTCAATTTTTTCCGCCACTCTATTATTTTGTTCTATACACCTACGCTTTTCCTGGTTCAAATCCTCTTTAATTTCGCCGATTTTTCCGGATATCAACTCATACAATGCTTTCTGATCTCTTTCCCTTTGAGCTTTCTCTTCTTCTTTCTCTCGTTGTAGACGATTTTTTTCTTCTTCTTTCTCTTTTTGTAGACGATTTCTTTCTAACTCCTTTTCTTGTTGTAGACGATTTTTTTCTAACTCCTTTTCTTCCCGGATTTTTTCATCCTTAAGCCGCCTTCGCTCCTCCTTACGTTCCCTCTCTTCTACTTCTTTCATTTCGGCACGTTTTCTTTCTTCTTCTCTTTCTTTTTTCGCCTCCTCTTTGTCTTTTTTATAACTTTCGAAAAAATCTTTCAACTCTTTGCTAGCCATGTTTATTTTCTTTGTTTATTTGTCGCGGATAAAATCTCTCAATAAAATTTTATTTACTTTTATACCCCTTTAAAATACTATTCAATACCCTAATTTAACCCGATTTACCACGACAAAATTTTATTTTATTTGTTTTATATTACTCCCCCTCTAACTCATGAAATCTTCACGAACCCAGGACAATTTTTAAACACTCAAGAATAGCCGTAGTATAACACAATGCATATAAATATTCTTAATCTGACACAATGTAAAGCACAAATAATAGTTATGACTGTTCAAGACTAAATTTAACCTTTAGTTAAATTTTCGCCTTCCACTTATGGGCGCCAATTATACAACGTATAATCGCGTGCTAACGTAGCGAGCGCAAATTTGTTTTTATTTGGCCCCACGCTGCGACGTCAATTATACAACGAATCTCCTGTTCGAGACTTCTTTTGTTGTATAATAAGTTACAACACCTACTGGAAGCCTTTAGCCAAACTTTTATCTTTAGCTTAAGTGATGCAACTGGGTGTCTGATACCTATTTCTATAAGTATTTCGACTGACTCTAACACTTTAAAATAGCTTCCAGAAATTAATAAGTTTACTAGCTCTGAATTTAATTTACGAGAACTCTTGATTATTTTTGATCTCAGGGAAATGAGAACAGTGGAACAGCCCTTATAACTTACCTTATTTGTGCTTTGATTATTTCTACAGCTAAACACATTTATTTGACTATTTCTAATAAAGGAAAATCTCATGAATGGATAACCATATAACAGGTAATTGATTACTCTCAGTATTTCAGTATAAAAATTAATAATTAATTTATTCAAAATTCAAAATCAAAACCTTTTCAAAATTAAACATAAACAACTCGCTTTTCTCACCATCTGCTTGTACATATAATTTCTATTCAATATTAATGTTAAACCTATAATTCTAATTTCTAATAGGCTTGGCAGACAGTCTAATTTTATAATCAATTTAATTTTAATTTATTTGAATTTAATTTATTTACCTTTAACTTTAGGGAATATCGAATTTACATTTATTTAATTTATGATTTGAATTTAATTTGAAACTAACCTATCTCAACCAGTACTTTAAATATTTTTATTGAATTTACTCAGGCAATTACTTAAAATGGGGGACAACGTATTCTCGTTTACACAGACCTTAATTCAGCGTTTTTCACCTCCGGTTTTCCGTGATGGATGCCGCTATGTTGATGGGCTGGTGTTGTAGCTGCTAGGATGCTGTGTCTGGTAGCCTGGATTTTCTGATTTAAAGTTGTTGGGTTGTTATGATGGCTACAGATGTACTTGAAGAGCAGATCTGGTAGAATCTAGTAGAGTTACAGTTGATCCTATTTCTTCCTTGGTTCGTGAGAAGTGAAGTTCCGTTTAGAAGATCATGTCCTGAAGGATTGCCTATGTCGTCTCAATATCGCCAAATAGAGTTATTTTTGCATTAACTCATTTGGATAGGCCGTAGAGTTACTCCTGAAGAACTACTTCTGACTTGTAGTTTATATTTAAAAGTCATTTAAGTTTAACGAAGAAAAAATATTTGCTGCAGAGTGACGTGAAGTCTACATTCGTAACAATTTGAATCTAGAGTGAGTCTTAGAGCGAGTCCGAGAGAGTCAGCGATTCCGAGAGAGTAAGCCCGTGGATTTTTCGCGTTCAATCCTTTATACACTTCGTGACGTCATTTCTTACATGCCCTTTCCCTCATTTTTTCATTAAGCCAATTTTTCTTTTGTATAAACTTTTTTGGTCTTGAAATGTGTCTAAATTCGCCCTGGTTAGTTTTATATAATTTTCTTCTTTTCTTTTCCTTCCATTTTCCTGGAAAACACCAATTTCTCTGGTTAATCCGGTTGCTCGTTGACGCCCCTTTCTGTAATCGCGGCTGCATCCCTTCCACTTTGACCATTGAAACTTACTTGTTTTTGATTTCCCGCTGTATCTTTTTTTCCTTTTAAGTTTTCCTTAATTTTCTTTTTGCACATTTTCCAGATTGTTCTTGGCTATCCGTACGTTTTTGAATCGTTTCTGTACTGTGATTTTTACGCGTGCGCGGCACGTTTACACTTTTCCGCGACTGTCTTTCGCGTTCAATGTCTTTTTTGTTTGTTTACGCCGATTGTCTTTAACACCTGTACAGTTCTAACACTTTTCACCATTCTTACTTATTTTCTTTCTTCTGGGACTTAGCCTACAATCGCAAAAAAGTTCTTTGGGGGTTTTTTATTTACTACGCGAAAAATATTTAAGTTACTGGTTTCCTACTGATACAATGTTTATCTAACCCTAGATCTCTTTACTTTATTATTATTTAAAATTCAAAAATTCAACTTTTACTACTTTAAAAGGCGTGAAAACTCTCACCATTTTATCTTAATTTAATTTTACTTTTTGTTCCCTTTTTTACACAGAACTATTCATTCTCTAATAACTCTTGTGAGTGAAAACCTTTGATTTTAATTATTTCTCCCTTTTTAGGGTGTGTGAAATTTGACACTTAAGCTAACTTTTTTATTTTCAATAATTCGACTTTTTCTTATATAACCTTTTATTTTCGTCTACTTATGTAGATTCCAAAAATTTCTGACTTTTTCAGTTTCGAGTTAAATTGAACTTTTCCCTTAACTTTAACCCCTGTTTACTTTGGTAGTGTTACCTTTTATGATTTGAAATTCACACGGCCGTAACTCACGCGTTTAGCGCTACGTATTAAACCATGAAAATCACAAATGCATAAAATTCCTGGATTCCTTTATCCCCCAAAACTCAGCTACTTTCAGGCTAAGTCAGATTTCCTTTCTTGACGTGTCCTAGATCAAGGTTCATCTTGGGAGATAAGCCTTGCTCTGATTTAACTTGTATTTTCGACCTACAATTGACACTCACCGAAGTCCGGCCTTGAAAACATCGAATTTTATAATTTAATATAAAAACCGATTCTTCCCGCCTTACAACGGCTAATATCCGTTGTAATACATGGCTCGGCCTAGGAATAAGGAACATTCATGCAAAAATAATCAAAATCGGTCAAGGCGTTTGGCCGTAATCGTGAGACAGACATACAGACGAAATGCCGAACGGTCGACTAACGTTTTCGAAAACAAATGTTTCTTAACACTAACAATTTTAATAGAGTACGAAATATGTGAGCAAAATCTTGGACTTTCTATTTTGTAGCAAAACAAAAATGCTATAAAACCGTAGCTAGTCACCGATTAAAACACTGAAATAGTTCATTGCATTATTGCATTTTTTTTTTGCAGCAAAATCTGCCATAACTCGTAACTACTGTGCCGATAAAAAAAGGGAACAGGCTTGTTAATAACGCGGGAATTTTAT
>JAGFPH010000274.1:349159-361058 GCA_018207615.1 Philaenus spumarius | reverse complement strand
AACTACAATGTGATGAGTAAATAAATGTAGAGAATTAGGGGCCGTAAACAAAACGCGTTTAAATAATAGTGCCAGTCCTATTTTCAGGAAGTAAGATCTTGATACAGTATACAGTACGGTACTGCGCTAACCGCAGTCACTTCCAATCCGCTAACATTGAGTCTATTTTTGGCAGTTAAAAACTGTCTTCCTGCCGAAAGGTTCCTAGTGAGTAGAAAATCACAACAAAGAAAAATAGAAATTATGTAATAAGCTTACCTAATAATATAAATAATCCGATCGCGATGCCAAACTGATTTTGTGTTAATCTTCTCAAGGTGGCTCACAATGGGAGAAAATCTTCGACCGATGGACATCGTGTAAACGGGAAAGATACAATTCATGTGCCATGAGATGTTCTTCAGTGAAGCGGGACTTCGCATCGGTTATTTAAATAAATCTTCGAGATCTTCGTTTTCTTACCTAACAGTAAGTACGGTTGTGAAATTTTATCTGCTTGTATACAAGATCAAAAGACTATCTTATTTAATTTATTTCCAATAATAGTTAACTATCAATTTAATTGAATAGTGTTTGTTTGTACCTCCACTGATTTTCAGATTTCTAATAATCCAATACATAAAACATTTTTTCTTCTTTACCTATCTCTTCTGCCTTTAAGTGTCATTTTAAAATGTAGCTGTTACTCTAGTTAGCTGTTATTCTAGTTAGCTGTTACTCTAGTTAGCTGTTACTCTAGTTAGCTGTTATTCTAGTTTCATGTTTATCTTTCTTATGCCAGAATACTTCAATCCTCTTAGTAGCTTTTCTTATTCTATTTTTTATTTTTCATGTGTTGAAGCATGGGCGCCCATATAATATTTTTTAGGGGGGGGGGCTAGACCGGGGAATGGGGCTTAACATGTTTACTGCTAAGGACGCACATGTGAGCTTGACACTGAACACTATGAGAAGCGGCCGACGCACAGTGCATTGCACGCCAATCCCCATGTTGGGAGTATTTTCAATACACAATGCTTGCGTGCTTCGCATGCCAATCTCTGTATTGGTGGAATTTTCAATACACAGAGCATTGCGTGCTTCACACACCAATTGTAAGCCTATATGCTATGGGCGCACATGTGCGTCCGCTTTAAAATATTAGTGATTATTACATAGAAAGATTCAAAAATAAAAATAAAGTAATTTCTACTAAATAAATGTGGCACAATATAATCTTCCTAGTATACATGCTTATTTTATTTCTGTTGTACTCAAGCAGCCACTCCTACACATAATATGGTACACATGATATGTCTTTGCTTTTTTTCGGCCCCGTTTCCACACTTAAGTCAGGCCCAGGCAAACTGGCAGTTTGCGCCTTCCAACAATCCCAACCCTGGATTTAATCCAAAACATGCATACTAAAAAAAATTATAGCTGGTTCTCAATAAAATTATTCTTAACCCTGGATTACTTATGTGTCGTCAAAATGACAAAAAAATGTGCATGTTCTCAACCCCCATCTCAGTACCTTCCCCATTCCAACCCCAGACGTCAGTTGCACAGTTTCGCTGTTACAAGCAGCACGCATCCTTGTTTTCTTGAGCTCGCGTATCCAATTTGACGGTACGTAAGTAACAGTGTATCCAAACTCTTAATACACCAAACCCATAGAGAAACAAACAATATTTTCAATTTTACTAAACAAGTGTAGTAAAACTCATGTATTTACCATAAGTATGTGTTAAATTTTTTTTTAATTTTATACGATTTTTAATTTTTTTTTATACTTGGTTTTTATTTTTAAATAAAAAGTAGTGTGCTTTTTTTTAAAAAAAATTTAATGCTTTAATGTATAACTCTTTTTTATAATATAGCCCTAAAATGTGCTAGGATACAATTATTACAATTTAAAAAAAAATAATTACAATATTATTTTAGTACTGTACAGTAAAAAAAAAATTTCTTAGTAGTCAGATTTACGATACATAAGTAATCGCGTGACAAAATTTTGCCATAAATAATCTAGGGTTAAGGATCAATATTTATTACAGAAGAAACAACTTAACATTCCTTCATGAGTGTATCTGCAAGCAGGAATGATGAGGTAAACCCTTATGTCACTATGACACATTAGTTGCACAATAATACAATCTTTGAGGAGCTGTAATTTCTGACTGCCGACAGGTTTGCACTCTTGTGTTGTACTGACACGGGGACCTTTAAATGAGGTATAAACTCGACCTAGGCTTACATTTAAAATATTTCAAGACTGAGCCATCTCCTGGTCATGCCAAAAACCAGTAAAATATATAAAAATATTGGTCAAATAAAAAGTTGAAGAAGTTTCATTACGTTTTGCTTAATGGTTTTCGAATTATTAAATATATTCCAGACTTTAGCCCGACCCTGTATATTAAATTGCTCGAATATAATCTGAGTTTATACCCATTGTTAATCGGCCAGGCTAACCCACAATCATTAAAATTAAACTTGGACTCTAGCTTAATGGCTCTATAATGGTAGTGTTACAATTCTAGACAATTCAAGTTATATTATAGTCACAAAATTAAAGTTAAGGCCAAGATTTTACAAGTGCAAGTGAAGACAAAACAATAATCATCCAAAAATGTTCTCCAATTTTACAATTCATGTCAAACAGCTTCAATTTCCAATAAAAGTAGTTTTTGCCCTACAAATAAATGTATCCAAGGTCAAACCTTTGAAGTTTGTGATGGAAATTTTTAAATGACATACATCTTTATGAGTAACTGTATTTAGTGCTCCTAAGAATAAGGAGCCATCTTACATACATTTTAATTTTTACAATAAGCTGAAAATGTGGTTTATTTAATTTTTTTTGTAAATTCATATAACATTTGATAAAGCTAAACTTGGTATTATTTGTTAATATCGTATAAAATAAAATGCATTTTAGTTATAAAGACAACTTTCTAATTTTAATTGTATATCTTTTCAAGTTTAAATAAATTTCAATTATTAAGGACCTCAAATTTTTAATAGAATATATATTAATTTGAAAGGAAAATAAGAGGATGTTCAGTGGTACAAGTTATATTTTTGTTGTATTTCTTTTGTTTGTTTGTTTTTCTTGTATGTATTGCAATAAACACACTTTTATTATTATTATTAAGAGGATGTTCGCTTTGAAAGTTCTTCGAAAAAAATTGTTTTCATGTTTTTACTAACCTAATAATTGTGTTGATATTTAAAACATTTAAGTCTGCTGTGTATTAGAATCACTAAATTTTATTTCAGCTATCCGAGTAGAACCAAACAGATGACCTTCTTCATTTTATTGTTGTTAATATCTTATTATATTTGAAAATGTGATCAATTCCAGTAATTTAACCAGATCTAGTTGTAGCTTGTAGCTAACAGCATTCCATTTAAGTGGAGTTTAAAACATTCATATTTAAGCTATGTAAATGAACGACCAAACTATAACTCCGACACTCATAAATTAAAGTATACTTATAAAAATATTTATATTCTTTGTATTGTGTTATGTCTACTAAGAATGAGCAAAATAAAAGATTCCAGATAAAATATTTACAATGGTACCTGTATGGTACTTCTGGCAAAGCAAGTAATATCTCTGGCTCCTCAAAGTCACAAAATTGTATACAAATAGAAAACTATGAATTTTTATAAGTGCATTCATTAAGGAATGAAATTAATTTCTAATTATTTATCTATTTGTGTACGCAAAACAAAATGTCATTGTTTATTACTATTCCATCTGTGATTTATCTAACTTTGTTGTACAAAATAATTTGATTGAGATTGAGAAGGTGTAACTCATTAATATTGTATTTAGGGTGCGACTACACATTACGGCTCTGTGGTGGCGGGCAACAAGTATTTGTCGTTATATGTTCTTCTTGCCGGAATCATCGGTGGTATTCTGCTTGTATTTTCCCTCTTCCTCTTCTGCAAGTATTGCCGAGGAAAGTCACAACACGGGTCAGTACAAATTAATTATTTAGCCTTATAGCTCTTACAAATTTAGTACTTACTATAACTATTTTGTGCACTGGGCGGAACATGTTGCTGAAACGTTTATTAAAGTTTTTGCTGGGACGATCACTGTGAAGAAGGTGAAATACTGGTTACGATTTAGATTTGCAGCTTGTGAAATTGTTACTTTTTCCATATTTTTATTATTTTGATAATCCCATAGTTATTATGCTAGACACTTTTATAAAAGAATTTAAAAGGCCATTTCTGGTACTTATTTGTTATCCCCGAAAAATGATTTGTTTTCCCATTATTGAACGTTTAATGTTTCGACTTCAGTTTTCGACGGACAAAAAGTCACCTTCAAACGGCTATACTATAAGGTATTTTTAAGCCTTCAGAAATTAAGAAAATCCAAACTTCTTGTGTTTTTATAAGCTTAATTTTTGTTTATCACAATTTGTTTGATAAAACATAAGGTTTTCGAGCTATTCATTGAAAAACATGCATTTTTAAATGAAAACCCAACATATTCAATCATGAATAACTCAAAGTATTGACTTATTGAAATGACTTTACAGGAAACCTTTTGCTTGGAATTCATTCCTGTATCGATTCCTGCAGTTATTTTGAAAATGATAATTTCCACCACCGAGAAGGGTTGACATTAGCACTAGGTCACTTTTGTTCCTTGAGCTATTCTCTAATTACTGTTCGAATTTCACGTCAATCGGTCGTTTCCAAAAGAATTCTGAAAACGTCACTCACTGGCAGGTCCAGTCTGGCTGGATCGGGGGCCCCTGGGGATATATCACCCCAAGGCCCCACTACTCTGGTATGGAATACCCCCCAGTGGAGCGAAAAATCAAATGTATATTATTCGAAAGAATGCTTTTAAGTGTGATTTGCTCATTTCAGGAGTACTTTTTTTTTAAATTTCAAAGTTTTTAAATAAAAAAAAATCTTCTCACTTTTTTCTCAGTTGAACTATTGGTTTGTTTTATGTAGGTTGTATCTTGACGCACTTTATCTTCAAAATCAAAAACTGACTGACTCGGTGAGTGATCACAAATTTATTTATTACCCGCGCTAAAACAAGGACGACCTAATGAGTATTGTTCCCAATAGTAATAAAACGGAGAGGAAAAATTTGGATAAAGTTATGTCAACTTATCTTGAAGATAATTTACCTAAAATCAGAAATTCCCTGCTACATCAGACTGACGATGCTAAGATGGAATATCTGGTAATTATTAGCCACAGTATCTGAAAATATATATTTCTGGACTGATAGATATATGTGCATGCGGAATATATGAAACGAAACAATGTTTTTACAGTGTAATTTTTTATGCTTTTACATGAATCTTGATAAAAGGAGTGGTTTTGATTTTGGTAAATATATATTTCGATTATCTAAACTTATTTAAACAAGGCTGTACGAACAGTTCTTTTCATCAAGAATGTGCACCTAAAACTGATCCTGTCGTGTGTCTTATAATTTAAAACTCATCGTCTAAATTATTTAAGTAACTTTAGTCGTTCTTTCAAGTAATACATCTCTTTCAACTGCCATCAACATCAATGGTGATAGCAGCTCTTGAATTAGAGAAGTCTCAAACGATTTTTAACAATTTTGAATTTAGAGAAAACTCTTTCACATGTAACCTGAGTACAAAGCGATGTCATTAAAAAGTTCATAGTTACATACAAATTTGAAAAAAGATCAGACTGAGTTGCTAGTCTATAGACTTTTTAAAAGCACAAGCTAAACAACTAGAACTTGAATACGACTGTGAAATCTATTTAAATCTTAATTGTCACTATCTGCATCTGACATGTCGACATCTTCGTAGTATTCATACTGGTGTATGTTTTTTTCAGTTCTTTTTTTTACAATTGTACAGTAGGTAGTAAGTTACAAGTTGATTAATTCCTCGACCAGTTTGACCTACTGAATTTTGTAATGGTGCAGATTTTCCGGTAAACTTGATTCGGCGTCGGTCATCTTCGTTTTCATGACGAAAGGGTTCAGGTTCTGATTCTGATGAAGGTTGATTTCGGTTCAACCAAGCTGTTATCGATCGAGAACATGTTTTTGCAGTCGTTTATTTTCTTCTCTGCGCTATTTCGTAAGTTCGTTTCATTGTCGAATCGATGTTTTGAAGTTGAGCGTTGAAGTGGAAATAAACCCTAACCAATTAGACACTAAACGTCGCTGCCAGCTGTCTCAATCTGTGTTGCCACTTAATAATTAGACCAAACTTAAATTAACCCACTTGTGTTACACTATTGGGTGGGGACCTCTAACTGTTGGTTTTCCTTAAAATGTAAGGCAAATCAGAATCTACTACTAGTCTACTTTTAGTTGAAGTTGTACTTGTGAACTAATAATTGCATGACAGTAAACTCAACTAAAGAAACTTCTTTCCTAAAGTATTGTTTTTTCTCTCTGGGTTTCTGGGGCCCCTTTACACAGCACCCGGCTCAGATCAGGCCTGCTCACTTGATTAATAAGATAAACACATAACCTGTTGCAGTTTGATTGAACTCATTTGTAAGGTGAGGGAGAGGTGAAAGAGATAGGGCGACCGGGGTAGACAATATTTTTTCATTTTTGTAAAAAATTTAATTTGCTACCGTAGGTACTGCTAGGGTTGGAAATTTCAAACGGGTTGATATTTGTTTGAGGTTGGGTTGTAATACAATGAATAATTAATACACTATGCGTGGTTCAGTAATATACAGTTTTATTGCTCAAACCTAACTTAGTTTAAGATATTGATTTTATCTCTATATCTTATTTTTATTGACACACTTTTATTGATTGTTGACCAGGAGTTTACTGGTGCCGGAACGCCGTTCCGGTACTGCTTTTTATTATGTTTTTACGTTTTGTTTTAACGTTTCACTGAACCATCCACTCCCTTAATCACACTCATTCAACACTTGGTTCAGAATTTTACGTCCGCCAATCGCCAACCGAAAACCTCAATATTTCCCCAGACTAAAATGCTTTGCGACTGTGCGAGCCAACTAGAAAACTACAGTAAAGGCTCCCACATTTTCCTTCATCTCGGAATCAAAATGGGACAACTTGGGAGCAGCAGACACCCTTTTGCCAGCGCGGCACGCCTTTGATGTTCGGCGAGCGCTGCGAACGCCTACAAATAAGAAACCGATGATTCAGACTTGAGGCGGCCAAAAAGTTTAAAAACCAGCAATGCTTACACTTTTATATTGTTAACTTTTTCGGCATGACGCGTAAAGGCTATTGACTAAATAAGGGCCTTGTTATACGAGCGCTGTTAATGCTGAAAATCGTGCGATAAATTCTCAAGTCATACGGGATGTTGAAAGCGCGACTTTGGTAGGCTAACGCCGCGTTGTCAACGCCGGTCCCGTATTATACACCACATTTTTGAGGCTTTGTCAACATCGCGTCACTTTCAAGATGTACAAAATTAGTTTGGCTGTATAGGTGTAATACAAATAATAGAAATATATAAGAAATTGTGTATGAGGAAGGGTAGACAGTGTATAACACACCCAGTGCTTTCAAATTGTGTATCAACGGGACAGTTTCATTTCATGTTTCAATTGTTTATTGCTGTGATTCTTTGAATTAAGGTGGCTGTTGTTCGATAGCGTAAGTAAATATTTTTTAATTTTGAAGTACACAATAATCACTTTGAAATTAACAATAACCACTAGAACCAGGACAAAGTCGATACTTCTTATTACCGTGGCTGCGCTGCGAGTGCGCGTTAACAGTGCTCCGTATTCGTGGTTTGGCGTTGATAGCGCCGTGTTGTTAACGCGTTAGTCCACATTGGCAACACTCAACATAGTGCTCGTATTACATGGCCCACGGTAGTTCCATTTAACGAATAAACCGACGCCGCGCCTCTCTACCGACCTAGTGGACGACCAGCTTAACGCGACGTTGAAAACGAGGCGCTATCAACGTTTGGAACAACGCTTGGAACTTGGCCATAAGACACATTCTGCCAAGTTTTTGCTTAAAATAGTGGGTGTCTCTAAAATTTGCTACGTGCTTTATACAAGTGTACTTTTCTTATAAATAAAAGTATGCTTATTATCTGTACCCTTAAACTCAACAAAGATACGTAAAGTAGGGGTTTTAGAAGTAGAAATTTCAAAATTTTCCAGGGGTTTTATTATTATATAGGGGGTTTATGTGATCCACCACCGGGACCCACTGCGCCTAAACCATGAGGTCCTCTGTGCCCCATGTCCAGGCAGTAGTTCACATCAAACCCGCCCTTTTTGCGAACCGAAGAAGTCCGTGGGGGCCTTCCTCTCGTATATGACTGGTGTCAGGGTATCCTTGTCCCAGATATTTCTGCCTCATTGATGCGAGGGCATCACATTCACATAAAACGTGGAAAGAAGTTTCCTCCTTCTCTCCACACCTTCGACATAATGGGTTGTTCTCCAGCCCCATTAGGTGGAGGTGCCTCCTCAGAGAGTTGTGTCCCGTCAGTAGACCGACCAACAACCTCACTTCCGGCCTGCCAAGACCCAGCAGTGTTCTGCTTAGGCGTCCATCCAGGCCTTCAATGAAGTCGTGTGCCTGTCTCTGACCTCTTACCGTCTCTCTCCATCTACGCAAGTGTCCTGATTGAACATTTTTTCTTACACTTTCTTTCCCATAGCCTCTTGATATTCCTATCATTGGTTCTGGTCCCATCGGAGGAGTTCCTGCTCCTCTCTTAGCCAGTTTATCTGCTATTTCATTCCCTTCCACTCCTTCATGTCCAGGGACCCAAACAAGTCTTACTTGCCTACTGCTTGACAACTTATCCAGCAGTAATTGGCATTCCCAGACCAGTTTTGATGTTGTTTTTGTAGCTATAATGGCCTTTATAGCCGTCTGACTATCAGAACATATCGCAACATCTGTGCTCATGCTTCCTGATTCCAGTATTCGTTTTACGCATGCAAGTATTGCGTATACCTCCGTTTGAAAGACCATAGAGTATAGTCCCAGCAACATAGAGTATCTTCCCTGGGTGTACGGTCCTTTATGCATGTACATTCCGGCTCCTGTACCTTTGCCTGTTTTAGACCCGTCCGTGAACCAGATTTGTCCATTTCCAAGATCTACTTGTTTCCGTAGCCACTCTTTCCGAGCCGGAAAAATAGCCTCCAATTTGCTATTGAAATTATACTTAGGAGTCATGTAGTCCGTACCGGCTTGCAGCATCGGATCCCACTCCAGTATCTTGTTCAGACACTCACCGTGTCCATTTCTTGCAAGAGATGTTGACCAACTCCCTCCTGTGTTCAATCTCATTGCGGCCTTACTAGCCTCCCCCTGTACCATGAGGTCCAGAGGTGGGAGGTCCATCAGGATTTCCATGGCCGCTGTGGGGGTCGTTCTCATGGCCCCCGTGATTCCAAGGCAGGCCATCCGCTGTACTTTATTAAGTTCTCTTTTTGCCCATTCCTTCCTGGTAGCAGGCCACCAGACTAAAGAGGCAAAAGTTAGAGACGGTCTTATTATAGTAACATTCCCGGGGTAGTATTTCTCTTAGCAACGTTCCGGTACTGGTAAAATTACGAGTAAACCCCTGTTGTTGACCAAAAGACAGACCACTCTGAGTATCAGCCCTTAAGTTCTCATGCAAAAACGCTGTCCTATACCCTTGCTAAGACCCCAATGTGACCGTATTGAATATCAATGCACTCTGCTTGCTCACCTTATTTGTCAGCACTCAGAAACCCCTATGAATTCGCTCAAAGTCTTCCGAATGTCTTCGTGTCCTGAAGGATGTGCTGTTGTCCAACGGCCGATCTTCGTCACTGTTTAAGACCGGGCATCCTCCGTCCTCTCGCAATTAGTACTGGCCGCGTTTCTTCGCCCAAAGTCTTCCTAAGACCATGGCCTTGTCCGTCCACCTCTCAACTCACTGGGCCGCTCTTCCCGCATTCTGGCCCCACTCGACCACTCCACACTGGCCTCAATTCTAGGTCATGATCAAGTTTATATAGTAGACTTCCGCCTGCTTAACTGACCTGGATCTTGAGTGTTATGCCAATGTCAGGTATTTCTATACTTCCTACTTCCGTGTTTTGTCTTTTTGTACCGACAATCTTACATAAAACATGGTTTAATCAAATATTACATCATATTTGACCTACAATCAAACTAACCATTTCCTAATTATTCCTAACAGTACTTCCATGTACAGAGTCAATGGGAAATGTTAGTTTATACTAACTATTGCAGTGCGCTTAAACATATTAGGTCTGAAACTAAATACTTTTGAATTAGATTTAAAACAATATACAGACTCGTTTATATACCAGTATATTTAGACTCGTTTAACAATATATACTATAACCCATGTTTTATTAACGGGTAGTTTATAACAGCCGTATCAAACTGCAACAGCCATTTATTAAGTAAGAAAAAAGAAAGACAACTAGTGTCTTTAAAAAACCTTAGTATATAGTTGCGTAAAGTGCTGTTTTAAAACTTACAGTAAATAAGCTTGAATTTGTAAAATTTTATAATGTTTGGGTGGAAATGAAAAAAAAGAGGGCGGCTAGAGATTGTCTGCCCAGAGCGCTAGCTACCTGAAATCGGGCTGTGCATTAGTTATTAAAACTGTAAAAAAATTCTCAATAGATCGAACTTTATATCGTACAACAATTTTCATAACATAGATTTTCTGTATTTCCAAGTATTCAAACCAACGAAAAACCAAAAAACTCATTCCAATAATGACAATATAATAATAATAACGCAATTTTATTGCATCTACCCGACAGTAAAGTAGAAAACAAAAGCACGCATTTATGTAAAAGTAAGCTACCAGAACCATTTAAGTAGTTTGTTAAGGTGATACAAGCAGGCAAGGTTGTAGCCAGGTAAACTTTTCAGGGGGGGGGGTCTGGTCAGGACCGGGGTTTTGAGTCTAAACCCTTTTGACACGTTCACTGCTAAGGACGCACATGTGAGCTTGACACCGAGCACTATGACAAGCGGCCGACGCACAGTGCATTGCACGCCAACCCCATCACAATGCATTGCGTGCTTCGCACGCCAACCCCCATGTTGTGAGAATTTTCAATACAGAGAGCATTGCAAGAATATTTTCAATACACAATGCATTATTGCGTGTTTTGTTAGAGTAAAGTATTTTTGTTGAACCTTCATAGTTTTTTATTTAATAGATAAGATCAAGCTCACAAGAGAGTAAGGCTGTAACCTACTACATCCATGTGTACTGTACGTTGTAGTTTAACCAAGTAAATCTAAATATCAGTTTTCATGAAATGCACAATGATGTAAAATACAATATGTTGTTGGATCCTCTGTTGTGTTGTCTATTTTATAATTTAATTTGCTCTTTTTAATCCTAGTATTAATTTTTACTACTAAATTTCGGGATTTCGAGGGGTTTTGACTCCCTAACCCTCACTCCCTACAGCCTTGCAAGCAGGTCTAGCGGCTATAAAAATTCTTCTCTTTTATCAATTGTCTTACAGCATCGAACACACGTCTCGGTGCGTGACCCAAACTTTCGTTAATGTATACTACATACCTAGATCTTTCGCATAGGCCTATATCCTGAGTATCCTAAATCTAGCTTGACCCTTCTTTTCCGCAAACGATGATAGTATGCCTAGGGTTTCCATTTGTTTTCTGACAGAAGAATAAATCACATAGAAAACCTCTTTTCATATGAAGACGACGCCTAATTTTGATTTATTGTAATTTTTTAATGTTTATCTTATTATTTTACTGTATACAACTACAAGGTTTGTGATAGTTTACATGTTGTATCGATATAATGCTTAATAAACGATTACTGAGATAATCAGTAAATCATCGACAAATGTACATCTTACCAGTTATCACTGGGTGTCAGCATTGATTGATCTTCTAGACCCGACACGCAAT
>JAGFPH010000274.1:303277-320767 GCA_018207615.1 Philaenus spumarius | reverse complement strand
GACCTTTAAAATGAGGTATCACATGACCATACTTCCCATTTAAAAATCTTGAGTTGCCCCCGAAATCCCCCATTTTTGGGGGACACTCAAAATTTCCGAATACGTCAAAAAATACTTTGGATTAAGTTAGTATCGTTCCCCAAAAGATATATTTGTTTGTTTTAACAAGCAAAAGAAAAATTAAAGGGGGGCGGACTTTTTTTACACACTGTATAATGTAACATAAATACTATTAACTACAGAACAGTATCCAAAGAACATGGAAGGTTTCAATATTTTAATTAAGTAGAGCGCGTACGAATATGTACTTTTTTTTAAAGTTCCGTGTTCTCTTTTTTTTTTAATACAAATAACTACTTCAAGGCAGTTGTAGCATTGCCATTGAGCGCATAGTTTAAAGAAGTATAAATGCCCCGTTCAGTTAGAAGCGTGGGAAGAACGTGACAACGTCGCTCAACGGCGATTGGCGCGTGCAAGGTCTCGGTGTATACAAGCGACCAAGGAATACTATAGACTGGCAAAGTCCATGCACAACGCATTACGGGAGTTGAAGCCGACCACGCCCACTCATAGGTGAAAACACCGGATTCTCTGTCCGCGACCAGTACACATTTTAATTTGCCGCATTTCATTAACACCGTTTGAACACACTCTTAGTGTTGAGATAAAATTCTGAAATTTTAAAATATTTTATAAAACACTATGGCCGTGCTGACGGTATCAAACAAAAATAGAAAAATATATTTTATGTAGCGGGAAAAAATATAAAACAAAGAAAGTCAACGTTGTGTTTAGACATATGACATGAAATTGAGGCATAGCGAGAAAGTTTTGTACTTTTTGGGCAGGTAATTTGTAATTGTTGCCCAAACAACTTTTACTTCAGCTTTGAAGTAAAAGTTGTTGGAAATCAACCAAAAAAGAAACAATTATTCTGTACATTTCTTTGTAAAAATGCTTAGTTTAGCCTGCAGGCTGTGGTTTAATGACGTTCAAGGCAATGAAATATAAACAGATTGCGACCCGGTTATAAAATATTGGCTAAACTATGCTCCATTATTTGTACTAAATCAGCTAAAGAAACAGTAGAATTTGTACTTAATGTAGCATTCAAATGTTTAATGCTTAAGAATTTTCACGGTCAGTAAATCTTTATTGACCATATATATTGTTCTGTTTGTCTATTTTAAACTCAATTTGTCAATTTGAACATAAAATACTATTTCAAATATGGTATAATAATTTAGTGAACAGTACAAAAGTTAAGCATAATAAATTAGTTTAAATTATAAAAATGTGCACAGTAAATATAAAGGTATAATAAATTAATTTCAATATTTTGATTTCAAATGGTTTAAAATCAAATTGTTATACGCCTCCCCAACATCCAGAAAGTGAAATAATAAGAACTTAATGGCTCCTATGGCAAAGTCAAAACGTCGTTTCTTGAAATGTAATATCTTGTTTTAGTTATTGCCCCACAGCATTTTACAAATAGCAAGGGTATAAAATAGGTGATATTTTCATAAATGCAAATAACAAATACAAAACAAACACATATTAATTGTATAAATACACAAAATTTGTATGACAATAATAACACAATGTAATGCAGGTATCGTACAATTTGTATGATAGAATAAAAAATTAACTGGGTGTGCTTAAGACCACACGTTGGAAGTGATAACTTCTATGACTACGGCGATTTTTAACTCGGTAAATGTGTACAATTTATAAGGATTATAAAACTGTAGGCCTATTTGTTCAAATTGTTTATTTATATCCGTTATTATATATTTAAAGAAAGGTAAAAATATTATCTTTTAGTTACCTTTTATTTCATATTGATAGATCAAATGATTTAGAAGTTGTTAATATTACAGTAAAGAAATTAATAATCAAATATGTTATACAAAGATGTACGAATGTTTGCGAAGTTAAACAGTAGGTATCCTTCTTTAAATTTGTATAAACGAATATATTGATGATCAAAGGTTAGTTTTATATACAGTTTATAACCCCAAAGCAAATCTTATAACGTGTAGAAGCCCATATAACTTATAGTTATAGAAGCCTACATTAGTTGTATAACTAATATATAAGAAAATTAACATCACAAGAAATTTTAATGGTTGAAGTTGTAAACATAACCCCAAAATATAATCTACGCTGGGTTTTGTTTAAGAATTACAGATGATGGGCGAAATCAGCTGTTATATTATATTAACTAATTCTTATGTGTTAATTTGATTGCTATGCTAATAAATGTAAATAATGTATTAATAATATTCCCTCTCCACGATCTGACTTGTGTCTAAACAAAAGCGTGACGCGAGATCTCGCGAGAAATCTGGCGTGATGCGAGATCTCGCGGGAAATCTGGCGTGATGCAAGATCTCGCGAGAAATCTGGCGTGATGCGAGATCTCGCGGGAAATCTGGCGTGATGCAAGATCTCGCGAGAAATTTGGCGTGACGCGAGATTTCGAAAACATAGCCAAGTCGAAAGTGCCCAACGGGCCAATAGAAGTTATCACTTCAATAATAAAATTTAAATATATGTTGTTGGCGTAATGATGTAATGGACGATTATTGAACAATTGTTTACCTATTAATTAAATAATGAGTTTTGAGCTATATTTTGAAATTTTTGCGGTTTAAAGTTATTCTGCTTGCATAATATTGATTATTGATGCATTATTTCTTTATTGTATAAATCAGTCAAAAGTTTTTTTTTATATTATAAAATAAACTGTATTATTTTTATAACTATGGATGGAAGTGTAATTATCCCAACTTCTTAAACAAATATTTACAAGAAGTTTTTTTTTAAAAAAAAGGTCATAAAGTGGATATATTTTTTCTGTATTTCACAAATTGCATCAAAACATATTTATGAACCCAATAATAACATAACATATTGCAATTCCGTGATAAATTATTAATTTAGTTTTTAGTTTGACTGTACTCATTAGAATAGAAATTTGGAAACAGTGTGTAGTAAGTTTCTTCTGACTATGACTAAATATTTTTTCTATCTTACATTCATGTCTATTTGGAGCACCAACAATTTTGTTGTTTTTACAAAATATAAGTTCTTCACCTTCAATAATAAAATGTATATTGTAATAAAATATATGTTTTATAAAATATTGCTTTAATTAATTTGTATTTCCATGCTCCTGTAATGCAAATTCAGAGGCATAGTAACTTATTTCTTTATGTGCTGACCCAAGTTTTATTCGTGTTCTTTGTTTGATAAATGAGTCAGAAAAAACATAAAGTTTAATTTTTGTTCTTTTAAAAATTGATCTCAATAATATCTTATTACAGGTAATGATTCTAATATTTTTTTAAAATTTAGGTATAAAACAAGTAGTAAAATCCTTAGTTTTACAATAATAACAAATACAAAATTAATATCTATTTGGAGGAAAACTAATTATTGTAAAATAGTATTTTGTTTGACTTAGTTTATTTATTGCAACATTAAATGTAAATATCATAGATTTATCCCGGCCAGATCATTTACACTAAAGACTGACTTTTTAATAAATATACTGCAAAAAGTAGTACTGTATATATTTATTTTGAATTATATATCAATGTGAAGAACATGTAGTATCAGTATCAAAGAAGATTTTATAAAAACTAACTGACATTTTTCTAAATGTTACTTTTATCAATAATATTATTGTATTGTATTAAAACTTTCTTTCTTTGAGGTAGTAAAATGGCTAATAAATGGTTGATTATTCCTTGGCAAATAAATATAACATAGTACCATAGGCAGCAATTAATTGGGGGATGTAATTTTATAAATGACGAAAATGCAATGTCTTTCCTGACCAAGCATATTTTGACAGATAATTTTTTTTTAGATATGACAAAAAGGCGGATAAAGTAAAAGTCATAAAAACAGGACATATAAAAGTCCCAAAGAAGAGTACCCGCACACCATGAATGAAGTTCCGAGAGATACATAATTATATTTTAAGAGTACAAAAGGAAACCAAACAAAAATCGTAGTATTTTTTATTTAAATTTTCTCTTTATTTTTTAATACATTTTTCAGTCAACATGTGTTTTTAAATAAACTATATTGAAAAACAAACACTGGTTTAAAAACATTTTAAGGGTGTGCAGACACATTACATGAGCGTTTTGAACCATCACTAGTTATAGTTGCGGACAGCCTAACTCTGAACCAGGAAAAGGTTAGGGTCTTCCGCCCAGCCGACCCTAATTAGTGATGTTTGGCTGCACTCAATGAAAACAAGTACTACTACTAATAATAATAATAATAATAAATGACTTTATTTTTTGGGGCGAGGTTAGGACTGTTTAGTCCTCTCTTCCACCTAACCCCAATACAAAAATACAAACATATTATACAAAATTACAAACATATACAAAATTAAATTCTTAAAAATAAATATTACTTTAACAGACAACAAATAATAATAAATGTAGCTTATGCAATTTATAAAAACATTAACAGCAATTATTACAAACAGGTTAATACGCATTACAATCATAATTACACATTCATACAACTGAACAATAAACACTTCCAATGTACGCCTCAAAACTGGGATGCATCATCCACTCTGAACAATAAATATGACTGATAGCTTTGAAAACTGGACACGGCCGTCAGCAGACTTAATTGCATCCGGTAGCGAATTCCACAGACGGCAAGCGGACACAGTAAATGATTTATTATATTTCATAGTCCGGTGCAAAGGTATAGCAAGAGTAGTGTCACATCCTCTAGTCCTCTTTGCACTTATGTTAGAGATATAGACAAACTTTTCTGCCAGGTAAGTCGGCACTCCAGTTTGTAGAATGGAATGTAACATCATCAGAGTATGATATGTCCGTAGTTCATTAAGTTTTAAGATGTTGAGAGTTTTTATAATAAAGAGAAACATGAGCATCGCAATTTAAATAAAAAATAAAACGTATACAGTAATTCTGTGCCCGCTGCAATCTGTTAGCCAACACCACGGACATGTCACTGACTACGGTGTTACAGTAAGTAAAATATGGAAATATAAGAGATTTTACAAGGAGCACTCTGACGTGGAACGGCAAGAGATCTTGCATTTTCTTTAAGGTATGCATCCCTGCAAAAACTCTTTTACACATCTCAGTCACATAATCTCTCCAAGTCAGTTTACTATCAATGATCAGTCCAAGGTCCTTAACTTTGTTACAGTAGTCTAAGATGTCGTTATCAAACTGAAGTCTGGGAAAGTTGTCTAAGTCTATTTTGTTCAACAGTATAGAGTAACCCAAAATAATAGGCTGCGTTTTAGCCTTGTTGATTTTTAATCCGTTTTTTCTAGACCACAAAGAAATATTTGAAATATCATGGTTCATGCGTTCCACCGCTCTACCTGAATCCTCTATTTTAAAGTGTAAATATATTTTAAAGTCATCGGCATATAAATGAAATTTACAGTATTTCAATATTGTAGAAATGTCGTTTATGAAAATGCTAAATAATAAAGGTCCTAAGACAGAACCCTGCGGAACTCCCATGCTACCATCCCTCCAGCTAGACCTACTTTCTCCAATACTGACACACTGCCTTCGTTCAGAGAGATATGACTGAATCCATGACAAACACACTGGCTCCAATCCAATATTTTTTAATTTAGCTAGCAGCAATGAATGATTAATGGAATCAAAGGCTTTAGAGCAATCCAAAAAGTCAGTTAAATTATTGTAGACAATTATTAAAAACCATTATCATATTACGTTTCGTATTTAAATTTCGATTATTTTTATACTAAATTTCATGTAAATTGGACAATTTTGACCAACTTGTACCGCCAAACTAGTTTTTCTTTTTAAAACTAACTTTGAATGAACAGTGGAACTAAAATACAATTCATATAAAAACGTGAGCATATCGAGGGACAAAAAATACTCTATGTATGATTGTAATAATTTTGTATTGCTTGATAACCAGAACAAATCTCCGGTTTCAAGGAAAATTTGAAAATATAATTAACATACTATGTAACTTAATTTAATATACAATAAATACAAAATAATACATAGCGACAAAAAAGTTAATGTACTTGAGCGAGAATGAGATTGTCTTATATTATCATGTTTTATTTGTATTACCATAGTTATATTTTAGGAATGTACAGGGTGTCCAGTAATTACGGGGTCAAACTTCGGGGGATGGTTCTATGGGTCAAAATAAGAAAAAAGTTTATATAAACATAGGCCCGAAAAAGCTTTGTTTTCCAGATATTCGCCATTTTGTTTTTTCTACAAAATAATTGAAATCTAGAGAACGGTTTGACTGATTGAGTTCAAACTTGGCATGAAGTTTAACCTAACAATGATATATCTAAAAAAAATAAGTAATTAAATCCAATAATGAGTTTCAAAATGGCGGCTGTTGAACAAACCAATTATTACACATAACTTAACTATTATCCTTCATCCGATTGTTTTTGCAGTTGCACCATCCGATAGGGAATCAAAAGGACTACAAAAAAGGTGTCGACATTTTTCGTTAAAATGCACGGTTTTTGAGTTATTTAGGTTTGAAATTTATTTAATGTATGGTTATGAAGCAATAAACAATTATTACAATCATACATAGAGTATTTTTTGTCTCTTCATATGCTCACGTTTTTATATAAATTGTATTTTAGTTTCACTGTTCATTCAAAGTTACTTTTAAAAAGAAAAACTACAAGTTGGTCAAAATTGGCTGATTTACATCAAATTTAGTATAAAAATAATCAAAATTTAAATACAAAACGTAATATGATAATGGTTTTTAATAATTTTGGACAATAATTTAACTGACTTTTTGGTATTAGGCACCTAGTACTTGTTTTCATTGAGTGCAGCCAAGCGTCACTAATTAGGGTCTGCTGGGCGGACGACCCTAACCTTTTCCTGGTTCAGAGTTAGGCTGTCCACAACTATGGTCCCATAGTCGAGACTGCAGTTCCTGTATGAGCATATTGAACCCACATAATCCCATATTATTAGGGGTGAGTTAAGCCCACACCACTCTGTAGGGTCATGCGGAGCCCACAGTTCTGTTAACAGGGGCCAGTTGAGACTTTACTCTCCGTATATCCCACAGTTCCGGTCACAGAGCGAGTTAACTACCCAATGAAGCATTTTAGGCTCATAACAACTATAGGAGTGTGTTAGAGCCTAGAGCTGTACATAAAGAAGGAGTCAATAAGAGTTCCTCCTTCATTGTTGAGTCTGTCATGGTGCTATTTTCGAACGAAAAATACAGATAAGCTTGGAAGGAAATGTTTAAACCGAATCAACAATTGTCTAATTGTAACAATTAGGCTGTATTGAACGGAGATACAAAAGACTGCATGAGGCCCACATCACAGTTTGCTTTACCTTTGAGGCTCCAATGAAGGGATCGAGGATACGCTGAATACACACATTAGGGGAGGTACTAGAACAACCAGAGGTTCTTCAATAGTAAATCTATTGAAGTCAAGGTTCGTTACCCATACCCAGCCTAACCGTCCAGCCCAAAGATGAAGATAAGAAAGCAAAAATTTTTATTCTTACAATTTAGTATTTTAAGTGTAAATAAATTAAACGTTTACAATAGATAGTGTTTAATACTTTACTTGAATGATGTCTAATGCTTAAGCAAAATTTCCCTACAATATTAAAATTCGGACATAAAATTAAATCTACAATGTCAATGTCTCTATTCCTTATAAAGTAACAAATGTATTTAACTTAATTCAATTTTTTCGTTTGAAAAATCCAATACAATATGCAATGAGTCCGCTGTGTGTCTGTCAAGACCTGTACATGAAGTATTTGTTGAAATAAATTAACTTAATATAAATTGGATTGTTGTTTACCTAGATTAAAATTGCAATGATTAATTTAATTATGTGATAAAGTTTTTGGAAAAATATGATCGGCTATAGCTGCCAAACCCTAATTTTATGGAAAAAATTTCTTAATCCTCAAATGTTCACAATACAGTTGACACTACCGGCTGTGAAGTGCCACCGATAGTTCCTTGTTTTGGAGTGTGAAGGGTACTCAGTGGTTGTAAACAACCATTCACACCATATATGCATTCCTAAAGTACGGTCTCTAACATTTGGTAACCCGTCTTTAAGTTTTTTTTGTACTCTTATTAACGTTTTCATTGTTTTTTTACAGTTTCTCTTGAAGACTGATAACAATGGATATAATTGTTACATGTAAAATAATTAACACCTCATAAAATAGTAATTTAATAATTGTAACAATGGCTTTTATTTCTAATATAATGCAGTCTATCAAAGAAAGGTTTTTGTTTGCCATTCCCTAATTAAAATCTATATCAAATATTATTATGTCAGCTTTTCTGTATTTAAATTTTTGAAAACAGTATTTAAGTTATAATATTCATGATAATGAAAATGATAACATTTACATATGTGTGTGCACAGACATTGGAATGTGAAGTGGCCGTGGAAATTCATTCTGGCCCAAACCAATCACTCCTGGATAGGAACAGCAACACAAACCATTGTGCACTTCATAGCACAATGGGACACCATCATAACAACGCAAAGGGGTTAGTAACCGCTTATCCTAAATACAGCAATTGAAACAATAATGTTTTGTCATTGAATAAAAACAGATCTATTTAGCTTTAGCTTTGGACAGTGTTTTTGTTGGGTAAACTGGTCCACATGCCATCACATTTCTTTGAAGCAATTGAAGTTGAAGAAAGGTGAGTTGAAAAAATTATCAAAATAAAATTGTACGCCCAAGTTTGAAAGCTAACACCAAGGAAATGCTTTTTCACCCGTGTACGAATCAAATTGATACAGATAGCTTGTTTCTGAATCATACCTACATCCTACACCATACTATGAACCCCCCACTTTACCGGATTATTTTTCAAATATAGCTTCATGGCATTATGACCTTTGAACTTTACCATTTGTTCTTCAATAGCCTGATTTTCAGCATTTTGGAAATGTTTGTTTAAATAGTTTATGATAGGTCTAATTTTAAATACTTTATCATACAATGGACCTGTGCGAGCAACTGTATATTTAATTTATACTATTTTAACATATGGCTGCAAAAAAACTGTAATTGTGTAAACTGCAATATTGCCAAACACCAATTTTTTTCAAATCTTGCATGCGGTATTGTGTCAGAAATGAATGGCACTCGAAAGGTCAAGTAACCTCTCATCGAGGGAAGATTATGATAACACATCGCCAATTCATTCCAAGAAAAGCTTTGATTTCCTCTCGGTTAGTTTCAAACACATCACCATTTCGGGCCATGTATAGAAGTGAATTAAATCCCAAAGTTTTTTTTTTTTAAATACTGTATCTAGAAGGAAAACACTATCTTCATTATTAGATGGATAAATATTGACCTTACTGTAAACGTAGTCGTGATTGTTAGTAGGCCTAAGTGTTGAAGAATTGGTTTTGCCCCATCAAACCCAAGTCTTTTCCTGTAGATTTGGTAATTTTACATTTATCAGGTAATTTATGTTTTGGCTCAGAGATTGTGTTGTCCTTGGGCTTTATAGGCCTACCAGTAATTTTAGGTTTACATTCTGCATTTTTAATAAATTTTTCTTTTCTTAATTAAATATTTTTCTAAGCTCACTTTCTCAAAATTTAGTAAATGCAGTACAATAACCTACGCTTTCTCTAAAATTATATTTTTCTAGTAAGCAAACATATATATAGGCTATAGCATATACAAATGATGTTGGGTTACCTACTCTAACTACTTATGATTTTATTAGAATGTTTTTAATTTATGGGACACATGTGCCCCATAGCCCTCAAAGAGTTAAAAGTAAAAGATTGACAATTCCTAGGTGCCCAACTAAATTTTAAAGTAAAATTTACTGAACCGTAGGAGTGTGGAAGATATTAAACCAATCATAACCTGAACACATATTCGATTAATATTCTCATTACATTTTCCTAAAGATATAACTGTTATCGATCTAGGCTGACAATAACTTAAGTATAAGTTTTATTTCAAGGAGCTGGGGTAAAGATGAAAGCGATGACCGGACCAGAGGAACACCATACCGCACTCAAAGTATTGAATGGACAAAATTAGAGTCTAGTTTAGATTTCTGGAGAAAAGAACATTCCAGACATCAGTTAGATGACAATACCACCAGTCAAATGAGTAAAGTCCGATATAACGACACCGGCAGTTTGGAAGAGGTAAAATAAGAAGCAAAATAAATTCATCCAATAACTTATAGTCCAGTCGCTAGAGGGGTACCAACCTACAATAAATCAGGTCCCTTTAGCTACTGGACTATGAGATCTTCTCCTTTCTTTATTAAAAATCTGTTTAACCCTTTGTCGCCTGACGGTACTTTTAAGTACCACCCAATTTAACTGCCTTTATAAAAGGTAACAGTGGCTTTATCTACAAGTTGAGCCATGGAGGTACTTTAGAGTACCATTGCAGGTCTGTAAAACATCAGGTCTAAACCTAGTTTCAACAAATGCCACCAGAAAGCAGGACTCGCTTGGCTAGTGCTTGCTTTCAACTGACAATTTATATGGTGTGATTTCCCCAATTTTTTAAAACATGTTCTAGTCTTTCATTTGTCAGTATTTTGTAATAAAAGTTTAGCATATTGCTTTAAATTAATTAGTTAACTTAATAAGAACTGATCTAAGTTATTATTATAAACCTCTCACACATACAAATTAGACAGATTAAAACTTAAGAGCAACCAAGCAAACTTCCTATAACCGCTCCTAGATGGTGCTGACAAACTATCTTTTACTTTACACGGAATATTTATACCGATAGTAAAGTAACTGAAGTTTTGTTAATTTGTCATTTTTCTTTCATGAAGCCGTAGTCTAGTGGTAACGAAGCGTCTTTCTGATCACAAGATGCCGAGTTCGAATCTAGGCTAGGGAGACCAGATATCTAATCATATCTGTGGTTTGAGGGTAGGAGGGCGGAAGTAAAGCAAACGGTGGTTGGCTCGCTTCCAAGCTGACGGGATATGACTAGATATCTGGTCTCCGGGTGGGGCTGTATTGCGTAATTTTACTAAGGTATTTATATATATATATATAATTACTAAAAAAAACCAGTAAAAAAATAAAAAAATATTTTTTACCTTAGTTAACCTTAGTTAATCACAAAAATAAAGAAATATATAGTTTTTTCAAATTTTATCACTTCTTAGTCCTCAAAGGGTTAAAGGTACTGTGGAACTGAATTGTATATTTTTTGGTTTCTGTAAGACTACAAACTATAATATATTGTCCTAAATTATTGTGCGAGTTGGTACCCGGAATTCACCTTTTGACCTATTTTTTAAAATAAAAATAGGTAGCGTGAGTAAATAATTTCTTATTAGGCATGTAATAAGGAGTGATTTACAATATGGCCATAAGAAAAGGTAGCTGAACCAATAACATGGTCAAATATTGCCTTCATGATATACAAAAAACAACCACCATTGCATTGCTTGTTTTAACTTCACACTAATATTTTGTTTAATGTCATATCATATCATATGCTGTTGTAATCAGCGAGGACATGTCCTGATCCTCACTATCTGAGTTCAAATTGAAAATGTAGGTACTCATGAACATTTCTCCCGATACTTTTTGTGGTTGGTTTGAAGAGATTATATTATGGCAGAGATTTTAAGCAAGGGTGGCGGGTGCGAAATTGTATATAATACCCTTTTAGAATCCGGTTTGCTTGGATTATTTTGTTATTTTTAGATTTTTCATAACACTTTTCTAGAATTTTAATTTTAGTTTTTTTCTTAACTATTGCACTTTTACATAAAATGGTGAACAACCCATTTCAGTTTAATCGCCTGGAGTTTACAGTTAAACGTTTTTAGCAATGACACTTTACAAACCTTTGCGGCTAACGTTTAAAGTACAGTAGCCGAAATATTTATAATACAGAATGATTTACAAAAGAAAAACTAACTATTAATTTCTAAGTACAGTAGAGCCCCACTATTCTGAACTAATTGGGACCGAACACCGTTCGGTTTAGCGGGAATTCGGAATAGGCGGATTTCATGAATAATATCAACGTACTGACCTAAATTAAGTGCGGGGACATCTGCTAGAGTCAGTTCTATACACGTCGATCGTCTCGGAGGAAAGCAAGGAGGAGGTGAAAGCTCAAACTGAACTCATATCACACGTAGACGCGGCAAATGCTCTTGACCTCGCCTTAGTGTAGGTTTACACCGTAAGTTTTTATCCTTCCATTGCGTTACGATTCTGTTTTCTTCTAAAAAACGGAATGGAAGGGAACTGTCCGTTTTGCCACCCCGCAGTCTGTTATTTCCATAACGTCTTGAAAAAATATCGAGAACAAAATAAAATTCGTTCGAGATAAAGAAAACGGAGGAGAAAAATGGTAATCCTTCCTTCTTTCTGAATGACCCGGTATCCGTTTTATAGCTTCCTTTCCGCAAAACAGATAGAAAACGTGAAGGAAACAAAACCAGCTTTCATTCCAATTTGGTTTCAAGCGATTTCATCAAGCTTAGGCCCTCTGTATGTCTCTATTTAACTTATTTGTATAACAATAAATGTACCGTACGTTTTTTCACGAACGTCTTTTTAATTTCTCTTGTTTTTATGTTTAAAAAATCGGTATTTTTTCTGAACTCTGTTCGGAATAAGCGGATTTTCAGAATAGCTGGGTTCGGAATAGCGAAACTCTACTGTAATTATTTAAAAATTTAGTTTTTTTTTGTAATTGTTCCAAGGAAAGTAACTTGCATATTTTTAGGCATAATGTTTTATAATATTTATTAAATATTACTTTTATAAAAGTGTGGTATTAAAATTACTTAAGTCTTTTACAACCAGCTGATAGCAATGAGTATGCAGTTTAGGTTTTAACTTTTTAACATTTTTTTTTTGTCTAAAATTAATTTATTGTATCATTATTACATACATTAGTATATGTCTTTTACTAGGTACATCAGACTGATTTAAATAAAAACCCGAACCACAAAACAAGGAGCAAAAACTATAACTACACAACTAAATTGTAAGTTAAGTTTAATACCTTAATCTTACGTACATTTCGATGACATGGTCATCATCCTCAGAGGGTTTTAACACTACTAAATTTAACACACTAGAGGGTTTAGTAGTGTTAAAACCCTCTGAGGATGATGACCATGTCATCGAAATGTACATAAGGGTAAGGTATTAAACTTAACTTACAATTTGGTTGTTTAGTTATAGTTTTTGCTCCTTGTTTTGTGGTTCGGGTTTTTATTTAAATCAGTGTGATTTTGTCGCCACAGTGCTCTTTTATTTGTTTAATAGGTACATCAGTTTCATGTTGCATTATTGTTCTTTCAAATTTGAAACACAACCATTTGATCTTGAAAGGTATTAATTTAAAAGATTTTAATAATCATTGCATGCACAACTTGTTATTTTTGTTTTGTTTTAAAACTATTTCTGATTACATAATTATAATTACATTTTAAGCAGTTCTGGATTTAATTTTTGGTTCCAGGTTATATTTCTGTTTCCGTTTGGTTTTATTATAGCCTATATTTTGTGTAGGAGATTGTTTAGATTCTTTGTCAAATAAACTGATTTAATATTAATGCCGTAAGTTATTTTAATAATGTTCCCTAATGAAGCACATGTATTCGGCTAGTATAAATCGCTAGTCTTATTTCTACGAATATATTTCTAATAAAAGTGTTAGATAAATTCTATATGTGTTTAATGTCTATTTTTTTTAGGTGAATGTTGAAAATTTGGTTGATTATTATTTTGAAGACGAGCTGTTGGTCCAAATAGAGGAAGATCATGAACATATAAAAGTGAGTAGTATTTACATATTATTTTAAACTTCGTTAATTTTGTTTATTTCTTTAATGAATACTAATTTAAGTGATTCTATTTTATAATCCCACATACCCTTTTAAAAAATTATTATAAATGTTATTAAAAGCTGATTTGCAACGTAAAAATCATTTGTTTAGAAAAAACAGCAATGTGAAATGTTGCAGCTAATAAATTTGACCATTTCAAAGCAAAACATTGCTGTATAATTCTTTTGAATTTTTTCCCTTGTTTTTCGCCCTGCCTACAGGGTAAATTTTCTTTATAAATATCGTTGTTTTTCTCAACAGAACGTATTTAAATTCAAACAAAATTGTGTACTAAATTATATATAAGAGAGATCTTATATCCGACTCCATAGTCCTCGAATGTACCAGCAAATTACACTTTTACTGTACATTCATAATTATTAATGAATCTGTTGTGAATTATTATATTTAATGGATTACTTTTAGATTGATTATAAATACCGGTTCATTTGTTTGTTAGAAACAGTACAGAAGGTTATGGCAGTTAAGAGCAACATTGGAAGAAGATGAAGACAAAAAGAGATCTAATATCAAAATTTTGGATATTCAACTCCCGCAATCAACACATTCGCCGAGCCAATCCCCTGGTATGTATCACCCTGTACTTGGTGAAGTACCACTAGCACCAGTTTATGAATAGTGATGTCGCCTTTGAATATTCTAGATATCTTTAATTCTTGTTTTAAAAAGCCACACGTTTAGTAGATGGTATTTTGAGATTTTCATCCCCCACACAATTGCCAGAAATGTATACCATATATAGATAATTACCTTTTATAGTAGTCAAAGAAATTCTCTTAATTTGTAGATACATAACAGCGCTGTTTCGCCATTCACAGCCGGCTTCATCAGGTTTAGGAACTCAACACTCAAATAAAACACATAACAACACTGAACACCCACGATAACACGACACACCAAAAATTTATAGAGGCTAGCTCTTTGTCAAATGTCATACAGATTTTGAACTGGCGTTGCAACGGCATAGTTTATGTGCTTCTGAACGGGGACTGAAGTGAAAGTAGATTGTGAATTGTATTATTGCATAGGTCAGCTGTGTTTGTTTAAAGATTAGATAGTATGTCATAAACGTGGTTAGCTGCAAAGTTCAACTTATCCTTAAGGAATGGGGTTTTCCTTCTGGGAAGTGTAAATACTATATTCTTCCAATATGTTGAGATGGTGGCCCTTCCTCTCATTACGGATAATGGTTAGGTTGGTGTTAATATCCGTGTAGGTATGGTTGGTGTCAATCAGGTGTTCAGCATAATTAGATCTATGTTTGGAGAGGGGGTTTTTATGGGAGGGTAAATGTGCTTTAAATCTTTTTGCAAAAGATCTGCCAGTTTGGCCTATGTAAATTTAATCACAGTCATTACATTCGAGTTTGTAGACTCCACTATTGTCATATTTGTTAACGATTTTCATTTTTGAATTAGTGTTAAGGATGTTGCCTAGGTTGTTGGAGGTGCGGTAAGCGATGAATCCATGTTTCCTGAATATGTTGGGTGGTGGGACGGTCTAGAATATGATTAGATCTCATTCTTCGACAAATTAAAATAATTATCTATATTGTATATATCAGCAATTCGGAAAGCGAATAGACTTTATAAAACCTACATGATCTTATAAAGAATATAATATAAAATGTATACCATCGAATGTTACTCATCCCCAACATCGGATAAGTCAATACCATACGTAAATAATTAGGGGTGACAGTGGCAATGTATGGACCAACAGCAGGCTGGTGGGTGTAATCAGGTGTTGCAAAAATATGCCTCTCAAACTTAGACTTATTTTTCAAAGTAGGAAAATTAATTATAAAGTAACATCCAAGGTATGAATTAATTATTTGAATAACTAATAATCTTTAAATTAGACCAGTCATTAAAAACATATAAAATAAAATCTTACGTGTTTGACATAAATAACTTAAGCATAACCCATTTACGTGCTTTACATAACCTATTTTAAATATTAAACTAAACACACTTTCTGTGAAGAATGTTAACACTGCTATTGCAGGGGCTCCGGATGGTGTTGATGTTCGCAAGTGAGACTGCCCCTTCAGTTGCTTCATCAAGAAAACAACACCTTACCTCCTAGATTCTTTGCATTGTGAAAATAAGATCCAGCCTTTATTCCTATGCAAAGAGCACTGGCTACGGAACTCCCTTCATTTACCACCAAAAGATTGATCATTTTATATAAGAATAACGAAGGAATTTAAAATATTGAATAATTTAATTTTAATGAATAGTTAGAATTAATAATATACATTGTTAACTTATTCATAGGCGTAACCAGGACGACCTCATAGGGGGGGGGGGGGGGGGGGGATTAAAAAAAAAGGGGGGGGGGGGGGGGAAAAATTAAGATTCAAAATAACACGTTTTAGGCTTCCCAAAGGTACTTTAAAATATTTAGGTATGTATAATTTTCCACTTCTAATTGTGGTTCAGGTTTTATTTTAGAATAATTTAGAATAGCAACCATGATTCATCCACCACCAAATCTTTTCGTGCGCTGCCTCTAACCCCATAGGCTTGGAACACACACAGCTTTTTTTGTCGGCTGCGGATTAGTTACCGTCGCCACTCATAAGGTGGTAAAATTTCCGGCGCCGTCTAAAGCCTCATTGGGATTCTTTAAATTAAAGTTTCTAGTTCATCAATCACGAAGTGTGCTATAAATATATTATTTCTTTTAATGTTTTATTGATATGAACAGAGAGCAACTCTCGCTTTATTGTTATTCCGTCGCCGATTGAAAAGGAAGTAAAAAAATATACTTTATTTGGGTTCATCAAGTCAATAAATAAAAGAAGAGAATATTTTGGAGCATTTTACACTGTGTTTCCTGATTTGAGGAACTAGAAGAAACGTTTTTCAATTATTTAAGAATGTCTGTTTAGTCATTTGACGAACTACCCACGCGGCTGAACTATAGTATTCTACGAAAAAAATACTAAAATAATGAAAATTGGCATTTAGTTGGTCACGTTCGCCACTGTTTTGACTGAATGTATACAATTTGTTGTATTAAAGGGTTTGTATTAAAAGAAATTACTGTCAGCTAATGGACATCTGAGCGATCCTTTGCAGATCAACATTATTACCTGTAATTTAAGCCAGACTGAATGTATACAATATTTTGTGGAAATTTGTTACTAGCTGGTTAAAAAGATGAAGTTAAAGACAGGGTTTGTATTAAAAGAAATTACTGTCAGCTAATAGACATCTGAGTGATGTCATCCTTTGCAGATCAACATTATTGTCTACAATTTAAGCCAGACTGAATGTATACAATTTGTTGTGGCAATTTGTTACTAACTTGTTAAAAAGATGAAGTTAAAGACAGGGTTTGTTTTAAAAGAAATTACTGTCAGCTAATAGACATCTGAGTGATGTCATCCTTTGCAGATCAACATTATTGTCTACAATTTAAGCCAGACTGAATGTATACAATTTGTTGTGGCAATTTGTTACTAACTTGTTAAAAAGATGAAGTTAAAGACATTGTTTGTATTAAAAGAAATTACTGTCAGCTAATGGACATCTGAGCGAT